>JABUQX010114664.1:0-20000 GCA_015478945.1 Trachelipus rathkii | reverse complement strand
TAATAATAATAATAATAATAATAATAATAATAATAATAAATAATAATAATAATAATAATAATAATAATAATAATAATAATAATAATAATAATAATAATAATAATAATAATAATAATAATAATAATAAATAATAATAATAATAATAAATAATAATATTTAAAAGTTTCGCATGAGAATTCAGTTTTCTGTATATTTGACATTTTGTTTTAAGGGAAACTATTACATAAAATATATAAAATTTTTGAACATAAGTCTTTTAGCATAGCCAATAATTTATAAAAAGGTTATTTAAATGTAAATAAATATAATGTATAATAAAGATTATTTTATATGGAATGTTTTTCATTAATATAAGCATGCAGCACAAAATAGAATTATTTAGATACACGAGATTCAATATGATACACAAGAGCTAGGTTTAGCAATTAACGTACCTTGCTAACAATCGAGGGGAAAAATGTTGTAACGAAAGTTTCAATAGCACAAAATAATATAAAAGAAGTCAGCGGTGCTTCATAAACAAATGTGAAAAGGATTTGGTAAACTGTTTCTGAGATTACACTGAGCTTGGCAGTTTTTGACGAAAGAATCGAAATGCTTCTTGAAGAGAAATGGCGGCTGTTGTTCTATCGAAGAAAACGAGATTTTCTGATCACGTGACGAGGAAGACGACAATAATGAAAAAGGAGAAAGCGGAAGGTAATATGGCTCCCCCCCGAACAGCGGAGCGTCGAGAGGGATTAAGGTGAAAATCGGACCACTGGACGTAATGGTCGTCCATAACGCGATGTGGAACGAGGTTGACAAGATGATAAGGTTTGAGTTCGAATAGGTTCCGGAGTCGGAGGAGGAATCGGTATTGGAGCAGGAGGCGGAGATGTCGTAGCGCGGGGCGCTGAAGTAGCTGGCGAAGGAGTGACAATAACTGAGGGAGTTTGAGGGAGTTGGCAAAGGTTCAGGTGGAGAACAAGTTGATGTAAAAGGCAGTATGGGCATAAAGTCGATATTATCTTGCGAAGTAGAGGTAGATGGAGCGGGTGCAGAAGGCGGAGAAAGAGTGTTGGAAGAAGCGGGATCAAGTTCGAAATAAGCCGGTTTGATCCTATCAACGGAGATATTTTCTGCTTTGCTCCCCTTCTGTAAAGTGAAGTACTTTCGATAGCGTTTTAAGACGAGGAAAGGTCCGTCATAGCGGGCTTGCAAGGGGCTACGGTGTGAGTCATGCCGAATTAATACATGAGAGCAAGTCTCCAAATCCGCAGGCATGTAGGTTGGACGGGGAGGGTGACGTGGCAAAGATGGCTTCCATGCCTCGGTACATTGACGAAGGCGTGACAGGAAGGTGTGCTGGTTCGTAGTTTTTGGAGAAGGAAGGATAAACTCACCAGGTATTCGTATGGTAGAGCCGTAGACGAGCTCAGCAGTTGAGCATTTGAGGTCTTCTTTGTACGAAGTTCTGATACCGAGTAGGACAAGAGGAAGAGTTTCGACCAATTGTCCGGTGTTCCATGGGCCATAAGAGAAGCCTTTAGCTGCCGGTGAAACCTCTCTATGAGGCCTTGAGCTTGCGGATGATAGCTGCAAGAGCGAAGGCGCTTAGAGCCGATTAAGGTCATGATGTCCTTCCAAAGGTGAGACTCAAACTGCCTACCCTGGTCTGTGGACACAGTCGACGGAGTGCCAAACCTGGCTATCCAGTTGTACAAAAATGCCTGAGCAATTGTCTCGCTGGAAGTATCACGCAAGGGAATGGCTTCTACCCATCGAGTGTATCGGTCTATGCACGTTAAAATGTGTGTGAAACCATTTGAAGGTGGTAAAGGGCCGACAATATCAACGTGTACCTGGTCAAAACGTTCACCAGGGGGAAGGAATTGCTGAAGAGGTGCGACAGTGTGCCTGTGCACTTTGGATTTTTGACAGTTGAGACACTGCGTTGTCCACTGTTTAACATCCTTTAGTAAGGACGGCCAGACGAAATGCTTACCTATTTTAACTTGACTACCTTTTACCCCTGGGTGCGACACATCGTGAATGGTGTGAAAAACCTTTCTACGCATGGGGGTAGGTACGACTGGACGAGGATGTGCTGAAGAGACATCGCATAACAAAGGGGGGAAACCAAAAATTTCTACAGTTTGAATGTCGTAGGAAGAAGCACTAGGAAAAACAATCTCTTCGAGTTGCTGCAAGCGAGCCATTTCGACGAAATCAATGTCTGGTAAAGGAGAGATAGCGTTAATTCGGGATAGAGCATCGGCAGGAATGTTGTCTTTTCCTTTTATATGGCGGATATCAGTTGTGAATTGGGCAATGAATTCAAGGTGACGTGCTTCACGAGGTGACTGTTTCACTGTGGAAGCTGTAATGGCATGCGTGATGGGTAAATGATCAGTTACAACATGGAATTCCCGACCTTCTATGAAGTAACGGAAGTGCTTAATAGCTAAATAAATTGCGAGAAGTTCCCTTCCAAACGCGCTATACCTTGTTTCAGGTGGCTGGAACTTTTTAGAAAAGAAAGCTAATGGACGCCATTCGTTATCAATAAATTGTTGCAGCACAGCTCCAGCTGCGAAGTCTGAAGCGTCAGTGTTGATTCTAGTCGGGGCTGTGTCGGATGGAAATATAAGTAACACGGAAGAGGCAAGGGCTTCCTTGATGGCGGTGAAGGCATTAGTTGCTTCGTCGTTCCAATCTACAGTGACAGAAGCAGCAGAACCTTTACGTGGATGTTTAAGAAGTGCGTGGAGAGGGAGGAGAATTTATAGCAGCGGATGGTATAAAACATGTAGAAGTTCACCATCCCTAAGAAACGACGAAGTTGACGCTGTTTTACAGGCTTCGGAAAATCACGAATGGCTGCCACACGATCCTCAAGAGGACGTATACCTTCGGCAGAGATTGTATGTCCGAGAAAGGTTAGGGATGAAACTCCGAATTCACATTTGGAAGAGTTAACACATAGACCAAATTCACTTAGTCTGGAAAAAACTTGCCTGAGATGTGAAGTGTGCTCTTCTGGAGAAGCACTGGCAATCAATAAGTCGTCTATGTAGGCGAAGACGAAGGGTAAACCACGTAAGACTGAATCTAGAAGACGTTGAAATGATTGACTAGCATTTCGTAAACCGAATGGCGTTCGAAGAAATTCGTAAAGGCCGAAAGGAGTGATAATGGCAGTCTTATGAATGTCGTCCGGATTGACGGGAATTTGAAAAAATGCGGAAATTAAGTCAATTTTTGAGAAGATGGTACAACCAGAGAGGTGGGATGTGAAATCCTGTAAATGAGGTACATTATAACGGTCCGGGCGGGTGATTGCATTTAGGCAGCGATAATCGCCGGTCGGGCGATAATCCCCATTCGGTTTGAGAACCATATGTAATGGAGAAGCGTAGTCAGACTTTGAAGGTCGGATGATGCCCTTCTCTAAGAGAGATTCGAATTCTAGCTTCGCAGCTTTGAGTTTATCTGGTGCAAGACGTCGTGCGTGAGAGAATGGAGGTCTGCCGGAAGTTTCAATGTGATGAACGACATTGTGTTTCACAGGAGGAAACTTGGAGACTGGAGAAAGAAGTTCAGGAAAATCGGTAATTAATAATGATTCAAAAATATTATTAGATGGAGAAAGATGTATGCCACTGATGGAAGCAGACGCACGAATACAAGCGGATGAGAAATGTGTCTCAAAATCAATGACGCGGTTGTGGTTCATGTCTACAAGAAGGTTGAAATGTGACAGAAAATCGGCACCTATTATTGGTAAGGTGACGTCGGCTATCGTGAAGTCCCATATAAAGTCACGACGGAATGAGAGCGTTAAATGGAGTCGTTTGGTACCATAAGTGTTGATGGTGGTGCCATTGGCGGCGCGTAAAGAGCCGGATGCTTCTGGAGCATGAGTTTTCCCGAGGATGGAACGTGGTACAGCTGAAATTGAGCTCCCACTATCTACGAGATAAGATAGTTTGGTGGAGGGATCGTAAACACAAAGCAAGTTGGACGCTTTTGAAGCCACCCCGAGCGTATTTACGGAGTGGTGTTTGAGTTTAAATTCCCGAAAGTGCAAGGCTTAAGACATGACCGTGTTTGATCTCCAAAACGCTGATGATTTCTACAAATACCCTGCTGGTTATGTGACGGAAATTGAACCATGGCCTGAGAAGTAACAGGAGAAGAGGCAAATTGACGCGAAGGAGTCGGTGAACGACGATACGAACGTCGTTGCATAGTAGGAGAGCGAGAGTTATGACCGTAATTGTAAGCAGAATAAATTGGGAGGAGGCTGGGGGTATGAAGGATTGGGAGGAGGCTGGGGGTATGAAGGGGGTTGCGAATAAGGATGAGGAGAGGACTGAGGATACTGTTGTTGAGGATAAGGATATTGTTGTTGAGGATAAGGAGGGGAAGGAGGAGGGGAGGAGGAGCAGTGGAACGCGTTTCCAAAGCTCGCATTCTAGTAGTTAAATCCATGATGGTGTTCTGCAACACCTGTAGTTGTGATACAATGTAAGAATTTTCTGTGTGCGATGGGTGTCGAAGTGCATTGACTGACTCACTCACATGCGAAAGTGACGCTGGTGTTAAGTTATTATTAGTGGTGGGATCCGTGATATGCGAAACTTGTGAAGGTATGTCTGCTGTCGTAAGAGGTTTCGCTTTACAAACTCTATCTGCATAAGTAGCGAGTTCTTGCAGTGAACAGTTGGGATCGACCGTTGCTAAACGCAGTTGCATCTCTGTAGGAAGTTTTTGTAGGAAGAGATGGCGGACAATATGTATACAATTACCTACGGGAGGACCATCAAGGAGATTGAGCATATCAGATAACAGGACTGAGGGTAAACGATCACCAAGAGAGCCTCCAGTTAGAAGTTTTTTTACTTTTTCAGCATCGGTTTCTCCCAGCCGGTTTAAAAGTTCGGTTTTAAGTTGGGTGTAGGGTTGGTTGTGAGAATGTAAGGAAGGTAAAACATCCTTTAGGCGCTGTAAAACGGGAACAGGCAATATGTTTAAGAGTGCCCTAAAGCGGGCCAGTTCATTCGTGGACTCGAGCTGGAGCTCGAGCAGCGTAAATGTGAGATCCAAATCGTTGTTAACAAACTTACCCGTATATACACCAGCTGTTCCCTGTCTGAGAGCAGCTGTTGGATATACATTTGATATTTCAGTATTGTGCGCGTCAGGAATGTGGACTGATTTGTAAATGTTAATGTAATACGATTGTAAAAAAAATTTGAAAACAATATTACGAAACAAAAAAATATGCTTAAGATGCGATTTGCACACGCTAAATATGATAAAAATGGTGGTCAGAGACCAAATAACAGACTAAATACTACAAAAAGGTATACAAAGGATGAGAAAAATATATAAGCGGCCGCTTGTACGGGCCAAAATGTTTTAAAAATAAGTAATTTAAAATTGAAAAGGCAGGATTTCGACCTGTTAAAATTTTTAAAATTGTTCCGTAAAATAGATTAATTTTTTTTATATTATGAAATTAAACTTCTGCTTCAGGATGTGGATCCGTGTGTGTCCTTGTGGTTGTAGAAATGCCGGGATAGACGACGGCAAAAGTCACTCCAGGTCAACACTGTTACGTTGAGCGTAACGGAAGAAGGCTGAGGTAATGACACAAACTTTGGTCAGAGGTCATAATCTATATTGAAACAATATACATAATTAATATATGGAAAACAATTAACAATAATAATAATAATAATAATAATAATAATAATAATAATAATAATAATAATAATAATAATAATAATAAATAATAATAATAATAATAATAATAATAATAATTACATTGTGGAAAATAAATATTAAAGTTATGCATGAGAATTCAGTTTTCTGTTTATATTTGACATTTTGTTTTAAGGGAAACTATTACATAAAATATATAAAATTTTGAACATAAGTCTTTTAGAATAGCCAATAATTTATAAAAAGGTTATTTAAATGTAAATAAATATAATGTATAATAAAGATTATTATATATGTAATGTTTTTCACTAATATAAGCATGCAGCACAAAATAGAATTATTTAGATACACGAGATTCAATATGATACACAAGAGCTAGGTTTAGCAATTAACGTACCTTGCTAACAATCGAGGGGAAAAATGTTGTAACGAAAGTTTCAATAGCACAAAATAATATAAAAGAAGTCAGCGGTGCTTCATAAACAAATGTGAAAAGGATTTGGTAAACTGTTTCTGAGATTACACTGAGCTTGGCAGTTTTTCACGAAAGAATTGAAATGCTTCTTGAGGAGAAATGGTGGCTGTTGTTCTATCGAAGTGAGAAACGAGATTTTCTGTTCACGTAGACGAGGAAGACGACAATATGAAAAAGGAGAAAGCGGATATTAATATTATATATTTTATTATATATATATATATATATATAATATATATATTATATATATATATATATATTTATATATATATATATATAATATATATTAATATATATATATATATATATATATATATATAATATATATTATTATAATATATATATTATATATATAATTATATATATGTGATAATTGGGTTTAAAAACTACAACTTCATATCTCAAAAAATACAATAGATAAGGAAAAAGAATACATTGTTGGAATCCTTGGTAACATTTTAGTGCTGAAAAGTAAAAAAAAAAAAAAAAAAAAAATTAAAAAAAAAAAATTAAAAAAATATATTCAAAACTACAATTAAGCTACAGGCGAAAAGAATACAATTTTTGGAATCTGGAAAATTTTATATAGGAAATGTAAACAAAATAAAATAAAATAAAAATATTGTAATAATTATAGTAATAAGATTAGAGAGCCTATTTAGAGCCTTTATGGTTACTCGTTAAAATAAATAGACTTTCTATTTAAGTTTTGCTTTTTTTTTACTAAAGAATACCCCAAGTGTATACCGCAAAGATGCAAAGTGTCGGGGTCTCTCGGCCTTCCAGGGGAACTACGGGTAGGACTAATTCCCCCCTCCGGGGAGGGTCTCCGGACCCCGCTCTTTTGGTATTTGGGTGTCGCGGGGGTTCCTCCGACCCTCCCCTACGCGGTGTGGGAAACGTCCCCCTGTGTTCCGTCGGCTCGAGCCCCACATTGCCCGTAATACCTTTACAAATAATATATATATATATATATATTATATAATTATTTATATATATATATATATATATATAATATATATTATATATATATATATATATATATATTATATATATAATATATATATATTATATATGATATATAGTATATATATATATATACTATATCCCCTGCCCCAAAAAAAAAAAGCCAATTTTATTTTATTTATTTTTTTCTTTTTTGCTTACATTTCCCTTAACTAATTTTACAAGGATTCAAATATTTCCTTTTCGCTGGAGCTATTGTAGTTTTTGAAATTATATTTTTTTTGATTTTTTTTTTTTTTTTTTTTTTTTACATTTTCCGCACTAAATGTTACCAGGATTCCAACAATGTATTTCCTTTTCCCTGTAGCTATTGTAGTTTTTGAGAGATATATATATATTTTTAAACCAAAAGTTGTAGTTTTAAACCAATTATAACATATATATATATATATATATATATATATTATATATATATATATATTATATATATATATATTATATATATATATTATATATATAATATTATATTATTATATATATATATATATATATAATATATATATATAATATTATAATATATATATATATATATATATATAAATATATATATATTATATATATATTATATATATATGGTCAGCCTTTAGAAGAGCCAAATCCATATCTCAAAAAACTAAACAGCTACCAGGAAAAGAGATACATTGCTGGAATGCTGGTCCAATATTAGTGCGGAAAATGTAAAAAAAATAAAAAAATAAAATAAAATAAAAAAAAATATATATCTCAAAAACTACAATAGCTACAGCGAAAAGAATACATTTTTGGAAATCCTCGTAAAATTTGGGATAGGAAAATGTAAAAAATAAAATAATAAAAAAAAATATTGTTATAATTATAGTAATATGATTAGAGAGCCTATTTAAAGACTTTTATATGGTACTCGTTAAAATAAATAGACTTTCTAAAATTTTGCTTTTTTTTAAACAAAGAATTCCAAGGGTATACCCGGCACCATGGCAGGATCGGGGTCTCTCGGCCTTTCCGGGAACTACGGGTAGGACAATTCCCCCTCCCCTCGGGGTATGGGGGAAAGTCCCCGTGTGTTCCCCGTCGGCTCGAGCCCCAAATTGCCGTGTATACTTTACAAATAATATGTGTATATTACTACTGTCCAGCACCCACCCCCCAAAAAAAATAGCCAATTTTTATGTTTAATTTTTTTTTTTGTTACATTGTGTAATAATAATTTTACAGGACTTCCAAAAATGTATTTCATTTCCCTGTAGCTTTTGTAGTTTTCGAGATTTATGATTTTTTTTTCAGTTTCCCTCGGTAAAATTTTGCCAGGGATTCCAGCAATGTATTCTTTTCCGGTAGCTGTTGTAGTTTTTAGATATGTATTGTGGCTCTTCTAGAGGCTCGGCCTGTTTATATATATATATAATATATATATATATATATATAATATATATATTAATATATATATACTATATTATATATATATATATATATTATATATTATTATATTATATAATATATATATATATATATATATATAATATATATATGATAATATATATATTATATATATATATTATATATATAATTAATATATAAAGTATATTTATATATATATATATATAATATTAAAATTTATATATATATATATTATATATATTTATATATATATATATATATAAATTTATAATTATATTAATATATATATATATATATAATTATTATATATATATATTATATATTATAATAAAATATATATTATATATATAATATTAATATATATTATTTATATATATTAATATATATATATATATTATATTATAATTATATATATATATAATATATATTATATATATTATTATATAATATATATATATATATATATAATATATATATATATATTTATACAGTATATATATATATAAATACATGAAAATTGGTTGGGCGATACCGGTACATCGGTACTTCGAAAAATAGCTTGGGCGATACCAGTACTCGGTACTTTGTGAAAGCGTTTGGGCGATACCGGTACTCGGTACTGTATCGCCGGTACATCGATACATCGATACATTTTCATATATGTGGAAAAACAATACTGATAAATGGAATTTCAATAAATAGTTATAATATTACTATAAGGCAAATAGATTTATGTTGTTTCTGTGCTATCTCTTTTAGATATATATATATATATATATATATATATGCAACATAGGGAATATTTAGATAATATATTATATATATATATATACATATATATATTTATATATTATATGCTGCAACAAGGGAATATTTCCGTAATGATGCAATTATTATTATTAAACTTGTTGGAATAAAAGGTGTCTTAATTAAATCGGAGAGTTATTTTTGCTAATTATTATATGTTATCGTATGCACAGTATGCGAATTCCTCATGAACCTCCGAATTTTCAATAAAACGTGTAGTTTCGATGCTGAAATTGCATTTTATGGCAGAAGTTATGTAGTTTTCATTGAGACCGTCATCCAGATCAAAAACGTTGTTTGCTGGCAATCCCCGCGGTAAGATATTTGCAGATACCAATAGTTAGTTGTAATACGTTCAGAAAAGGCTGAATGGGGGTACAAACCCCCATATAAATCCTCCATGAAGAGCATATCACATTTATGTGTAATATTTAATATTACATTTGCTACTATTGTCAACCAACTAAATTATGAATTTCGAAGGTAATATGACACACTACTCTGTAGGGGATCGGTATTCCAGTATAATCGTACAACAGTCAGCGGAGCACTTACGAATGTATAATCGTGTGTCTTAGCACAGCTATTTAATTGTAACATCCGATAACACTATGCCTAATAATATGTATACAACCCAGGAACTGACGGATATGGTTGAGGCGTTTATTCTGGAAGGCAAGAATGCCCACAGAGCTACGGAGGTGTATGGACGGAGATATCCAGATCGTTTGGAGCCGCATCCCACTATAATGTACAGATTGTACACAGGTTTTCAAGAATAAGGTTCGACCAACTCACCATCTCGCCACCCAAGTCAACCTCCCACTCGTACCCCTGACATGGAGTTTGACGTTCTATTGTATACCACGGAGCACCCAACAACTTACTTACGGCAGACAGAAACGGTACGGTGCATTCTACATATGTACAACATTTTTCATTACAGAGCACACATAGTGCACGGTCTGCATCCCGGCGATCCCGGACGTTGGTTGTAGTTCGTAGTCCAAATGTGTTCCATGTTTGACAATAAACTTGACGCGCAGCTTCGTATTTTGTGGACGGATGAGGCCAGGTTTACCAATATTGGCACGATTAATGGGTGGAATTATCGGTACTGGACCGAGGAAAACACCGCATATCACCTACAGCACGTGACACCAGGCAGTTTACTCCATAAATGTGTAGTGTGAACTGCTAGATAATATGCTGATCGCCGGACATTTACCATAGAAACCTAGATAGCGAATGGAATTAAGAATTTCTGGACACTACTTTGTCAGACCTTCCTCGTGACGTACCATTACAGACACGTCAGAATTTGTACTACCAGCATGAAGGATGCCCAGCACATACTGGAAGGACTTGCAACATCATATAAACGTAACACACCCCGGTAGGTGGATAGGAACATTGGGTCCTATTCCGTGGCCTCCTAGATCACCAGACCTTACTCAACTGGAGTATTACCTGTGGGGCTACCTGAAGAACCGTGTCTATGGTAGGGTACACAACACCGGTAGCATCAGTTAATGACCTCTTAAGTCGAATCACTCACGCTTGTCCGATAGTCGACTCCAAAAATATCACATTGGCAACATGACAAGGGTGGATCAGACGGGCTAAACTTTGCGTATGGAATAAGAGCAGACATTTCGCGCACCGCGTGTATAATGTATACATGCATATACGATGAAGAATGTACTACATAAATCAGAAGGTGCTACAGGAAAGGATTTCATACTATACCGAAATAATACTTATGTATGGACTGTAAATAAACGGATGTGTTACAGAGTTATAAATCATTTCTATATCAACCATAACTGTTCATCGTAACTAACTATTAATAGTACCTAATATAAACGTACGCTGTATATGGGGGTTTCGGCCCTCATTCACCATGTTCTAAACCTATTACAACTAACATTTGTTGGTAACTATTACGGCAGCAGCACGTATTTTTCCGCGTGTATTGAGAGTTAACTACCATTTGAATCGAGATGACTGTCTCTATGAACCCTAAATAATTTCTGCCATAAAATGCAATTTAATTATCGGAACCACACGGTTTTATTGAAAATTCGAAGGTTCATGAGCAATTCGCATACTGAGACCCTTTTTATTCCTACAAGTTTCTTAATAATTGGACATTCATAGAAAATATTCCGTATTTGCACATTAGTCAAACCAACACACGCACACACACACACACACACATGGGACGTAAGCAGGATCTTCATTAGGGGGGCAAAGGTGGAGTGATAATAATATATATATTCTATATATTATATATATTACTTATAAGCCTGTTTTGCTTATAAGTAAAACTACTTATATTTACCTATATACGTATTATATATATATTATAATATATATATAGTATATATATATATATATATATTATAATATATTATATTTATATAATATTATATATATATATAAATATATATATATATATATATATTATATATTTATATATATATATATATATATATTATATATATATATATATATATATATATATAATATATATATATATATATATAGCATCGTTATCTTCGCCAAATGCTATCGACAATAGACATGAGTTCCAGCGGAGAATACTCTCTGAAGAAGCTAGCTGAATAAAAAGCACATAGCTAGTTGACTTCAAGCCAAAATTTTCAAACTTAAAATTAAAACTATTCTAAAAAAATGTATGTTTATAAAACATTAGAATTAGTATTACTCCTTCAGTATCTATCGATTAATGTATCTTTTTTTACAGTTTTTCTATAATAAACCCTTAAAACGTATCTGGCAAACATCTAAGGATCAGTTTTTAATTCGCCAGGGAATTTTTAAGGGGGGGGCCAACAGTTTTGCCCCCCTGCACGCCCCTGGCCTACGCCATGCGTGACACACAAACACACACAATATAATATATATATATATATATATATATATATATATAATATATATATTTATATATATATATATATATGATATATATATATATATATATATATAATATATTATATATATATATGAGACCGTTGTGCTTTATTAGAACGGAATGGGGTCATTTTTTGAATTTAAAAAAATAAGTAAAAAATTGCTAGAGCATTAATAAATAGCATTTATAGCAACTTTAGATGGCACATGGAACACGGTAAATGAATGCATAGTCTACAGGGAGCTTCCCTCCCCGTACCCCACCAACCCGTGAGTGCTGGAAATATAAAATATATCTTTAGTAACATAAGTATATATAAGCATATAATTTTTTTAACAAATTGAAGCACCTGGCAGTATTAGTCATGAAGGATGAAATTTCATTTTTTCAGGCTCATTTTCTAAATTTATTTTAAAACTTTCGTTCACTACGGATCATTTACAACATTTCTATAGTTTTGAAAATCAGTGTTAATCAGCTGGTGTCTTATATATGATAATTTCGTCATAGTTATAAATATTATTTGGAGGCCTGCTTTTCATATATAATTTAAAAGCAAAGTTTTACACAGAATAAAACTATTTCAATAACTATTTGGTAAAAAAAAAATTAAATTTTAAAAAAATATATTCCTATAACAAAGCATGGCCATGATACACCAAAAATGTTTTTCGGTACCGGTACATAAAAATTTGATTGGGCGATACCGTTACATCGGTACTTTTCAAAAGTGTTGGGCGATACCGGTATCGGTACAAAAGTATCGCCGATACATGTACCGGATGTACCGCGCGTACGTGCCCAATCTCTGTATATTATATTATATATATATATGATATATATATTATATATATATTATATATATATAATATATATATATATATATATATATATATATATATATATATATATATTATATATATATATATATAATATATATAATATATATTATTATATATTATAATATAATATATATATATATATATATATATATAAATTACCCATGCAAATTGGAAAAGTTTTTATTAAAGAAAGCATTTTTATCGATAACAAATTTAAATATTTAAATTGTTAAAGAATGTAAATTTATTTTACAATTGTGTAATTTTGTTGTTCAGCTGCTCTTGTATATTATAATTAATGAGAATTGTGTTTTCCATTCACGAGAAATGCATCATAGAAAGTTCTAAAGCTCAAATTTTTGATAAGAGATAATTTAAGACGCATAAAATGTTAAATGTTCTTAAATTCGCACTTGTCTACATGCAGATGATTTTAGTTCACAGACATAGGTGTTTTTTTTTCAAATGAAGTCTCGTTGGTAACTATAATATGAAATAAAACCAAAAACTTTACTATATACACTGGCATATCCAGGGGGCTAAAGGGGCTACAGACCCCCTCCACCCTTGGCAAATAACAAATCAAGCAAGCCTTCCGTCAATTTCGTTGAAACATACTGAAAACAGTGGATTAGGAGGGCCTAAGAAGGCTGTAACCTCCCCCCTCCCTCCAAAATTTTGGGGCTGCAAATTTTTACAATCTAGTAATCAAAAAAAAAATTGAAATAGGTGTAATTCAAAAAATGTTTTAAAATTGAGCTTTCTTTTATTATATATATATATATATATATATATATATATATATATATATATATATATATATATATATATATATATATATATATATATATATATATATATATATTATATATATATATATATATAATATATATATATATATATATATAATATATAGTATATATATATATGGCGTAAATATCAATTTTTCGTCTTGAGCTCGATCGTATTCGGACTATACTCGAACTATATCATATATCGAGTATTGGAATTTTATCGATATAATTCGAGTATTTTATATATATATATATATATATATATATATATATTATATATGATAATATTATATATATATATATATATAATATATATAATTATATTCATATACGCAGTTTAGTGGAGTGTCTAAAGCTGACTTCATGTAACTAGAGAACAAGCAGCAGCCTACAGAAGGCATACACATTGTTGCATATGCATGGCACAGAAAAAAAATACTTTGACCGCAAAAAAGATAGGGCGCCCGAGGTAGCGGTGGTTTTTAAAACGCTAACGACATACCCACGTAGACCACCCCGATGTCAGGCAGTCCAGGGTCTCGTCTGGCCTAGGTGGACTACGGGGGGGACTCATCCCCCCCTCCGGGGATGGTCTCCGGAACCCCCGCTCTGTGGTATTTTTTGGGTGTCGCGGGGGGTTCCTCCGGACCATTCCCCTCCGGGGTATGATCATTCCCCCCTCCGTCCCCCCATCGGCTCGAGCCCTTTAAAAAAAAGGTAAACTCCTTTTTAGGGGGCTCGAGCCTGACGGGGGACAGAGGGGGATATCATGGTGTCATAGGTTATATACTATATATATATAATTATATATATATATATATATATATATAATATAATATAATTATATATATATAATATATATATATATATATATATGAAAAATATAGTGATCACTTGCCCCTAGTTAGTTGAAGTCTTCGTCATCTTAGAATATAAAAATTGGTACCTATTTGCTTAAAAATTTATGCCATATTTTATTTACCTGGCTTATGTGTCTTGTAAAATGCAATGAAAATTGGCTTTAGGGAAGGCTTTTAAGGCCATTTTCTCATTATAAATATTTGTTATTAAATGACATAAATTAATTATTTTTAAATTCACTAAATAATTAGAGATTAAATGCGCGTATGTGAATAAAAAGTATGATTGGCTACAGGTGGTACACAAGCGGGCATGATCTTCACATTATAAACTATTCCTACTCGCACAGTGCGTCACAAGTGTCCGACCCTCTCATTGTGCCTGTGTCTACTTTGGATATCTATTGGACGATCTCCATTATCTAATTTTTTCTATAGGTATTAACATAACCGTAGGTGATTGACTCTAGATAGTAAAGAATTGATTCATCTTGCCATTTCTTTATATCCCACTCTCAACTGCTCTTCGGCCTCACTTCAATAAAACCACTAATAATTCCTTTGCTCTCCTATAGTGAATGATAGGAGAAACTTATGGCACTCTCATCTCGTTGTGGTATGTTTAGTCTTCTTACTATTTGTTTCAAGCCACATGTACTATGTTTTTGTGTTGAATTATCCTTGCCATCATATGATTTATTTTTTACCTGCTGTATTCAATCTTTCTCTCTTAAGGCCTTACGTCATGCTGTCCCAACTGTTATAGGGTCTAGTGAGAGGTTGAGCTCAATTATGATATCGTATTTCTGGTGTGTGGTGATATTTTACTTTTATCACTTGTTGGCTCTTATATATAGATTATTTTTTTGTATTTTATATCTGCCCTATACCTACTCTACTATGTGAAAATATATAGCGGCGTATCAATTACTACCCTATAGATCATTTGTATATTTATATATTAATAGTAAATACAGTAGAATAGGTTGACTATTACTCTACGATATAATAAAAAATATAAATATGGTAATATATTAATATATTATAATATATATAAAATTATATAAATTTATAATAATATATTATATATATATATTATATATATGATATAATATATTAATTTATATAGTTATATATATATATTATATATATATTATATTATTTATTAATATATAATATATTAATATATATTAATTATTAATATATATTATAAGTATATATATATATAAATATTTATATATATATTATATATATTATATAGATTATATGTGTAATGTAAGTGGCCATAGTTCTCTTAAAAAAATCATTATCTCACTTATAAGAGGGTTTAGTAGCGTATATTTATATACGATAACTGTAATATAATTAACTACTTTCTGATGGATAATACAGGTTAATCTGTGTTCCAAATTAATATTGATTTTAGAAATATTCGGCAGAGAGTATCCAGGCTGACGGTATAGATTGGACCAATTTCCCTCCAAACTTAATAAACTTAAAAATATTAAACAAAAAATAAGAAGAATTCAAATAAGAAATAACTAAAAACAACATAAATACAATTTATTTTTATATATTGTTAGTAATTCAACCATTTTGGGCTAATATATTATTATAACTATATGAAATTCAAATGCATTATTATATGGACTATATATACAAGGGATTAGGTGGAGTATGCTGAGGGTATATGTGTTGAGGTATAATTAAGGAAGGTTAGTTAATGATATAGTCTGGGACAGAAGTTAGGTGTAGTGTACCGAAATCGCCTCCCAACACTCGGAAACGGTGGTGGTGCTGTTCGTAGACAATTCAAAATCATAATTTATAGTTTTCACAGAGGCAATCCTCTGTCTATTGATAATATATATGACTTCTTTTCTAGCCTCACATAATGACATCTCTCTCTTACTTATATTTGAGTCTACCTCTGTCAAGGGAGCTAATATTATAAGGAGGTATACAGATAATTCGGGCTTAGGTTAGAGGTAAAGTGTATAAGTACAAACTTTAATAATAAATATTATAAGTTGAAGATATATATTAGTAGTAGAGTTATGAAGTGTACATAAAAATAATATCAGGTGTGTACAACGCCATATATACAACTTTCATATATAGAATCAATATCGTGTGGATCATACCGGTGTAAAAATATTTTTTCTAATCACAGAGTCTCTCACCTTATCTCGTGGTGCGGTGAAGTTAACTATATCTGTAATCCTTACATGTGTGTTGTTAAATATGGTACATATGTATTATTTTTATTTTAGCAGTATGCATTATACTTGATACATAATTTTTGATTTAAGTTTATTCTTTTTCTAAATTAAATGATTTTTATACGTTAGTAATTTATTGTAGTAAAATTTCATTCGATAATATAGTAGATAACATTTAATATTATATATTAATGATGAATCAATTAAACATATACTTTAATGTTCCAGGATTATACAATAATGAAGTATATATATATATTCTTAATTAATTATATATTATTAATATTATATATATATTAGATATATATATTAATATATGAATATAATATATATATATATATTTTATAGTATTTATATATATTATATACTATATATAATTATATATTATAATAATTTATATATAGTTTTATATATATTATAATTATTTAATTAAGCTATTATATATATATAATTATATATATTAACTTAATATATATTATAATATAATTGTACGATTAATCATTTATTCACCGTAGCTATAGTTATCAGACTACAGTTTAGTTTCATAGGCTATTTTTAGGCTTCGTTTTATTCATATTTCTAAATTACTCTTAACTTTTTAAGTTAATCCGGTTTATAAATTTACGAGTACAGCTCTCTCCTTAGTATTTAGGCGATCTAGCCTAGTCATGCGAAGGTGGTGTCAATTGTATAAATATATATTATATATTAAATTATATATATAATATATATATATATTTAATATATTATATATTGATATATATATATAGTATATATATATATATATATATATTATATATATATATTATATTATGGCCAGCCTCTAGAAGACCACAATCTATATCTCAAAAACTGACAATGCTACAGGCAAAAGAATACATGTCTTGAAATCTGGCAAAATTTTACCGAGAAAAACTGTAAAAAAAAATAAATAGAAAAAAATAAAATAAAAAAAAATCATATCTCGAAAACTACAATAGCTACAGGAACAAGAAATCATTTGTTGGAAGTCCTTGTAAATTTAGTTAAGAAAATGTTAAAAAAAAAAATAAACAAAAAACAAATAAACATAAAAAAATGGCTATTTTTTTTTTTTGGGGGGGGGAGTGGGACATAGATATATATATATATATATATATAAATATATATATATATAATTATTAATATATTATATATTAATATATATATATATTATATTATATATATATATAATTATATATATAATATAATTATTTGTAAAGTATACACGGCAATGTAGGGGGCTCGACCGACGGGGAACACAGGGATTGGGACGTTTCCATACACCGTAGGGGAGGGGCGGAGAACCCCCGCGACACAAATACCAAAGAGCGGGGGTTCCGGAGACCCTCCCCCGGAGGAGGGAATAGTCCTACCCGTAGTTCCCCGGTAAGGCCGAGAGGACCCGATCCTGCATCGTAAGGAAATAGATCTTTGGTAAAAAAAAAAAAGAAAATTAATAGAAACTTATTTATTTAACGAGTAACCATTAAAAGGTCTCTAATAGGGCTTTCTAATCATATTACTATAATTATTAACAATAATTTTTTTTATTTTTTTCTGTTTTACATTTTCCTAACTAAAATTTTTACCAGGGATTCCAAAAATGTATTCCTTTTCCCTGTAGCTATTGGATTTTTCTTTCACTTAATTTTTTATTAATTAAATATATTATTATTATATAGTATATAGTATATATATATATATATTATAAGATATAATAGTATATATTATATATATATATATATATATCCATTCAGCAATGTATTCCTTTCCCGGTAGCTGTTGTAGTTTTGAGATATGGATATTGGGGCTCTTCTAGAGTCTGACCATATATAATAATATATATATATATATATATATATTATATATATATATATATATTATATTATATATAATATATTATATATATATATTATAGATATATATTATATATATATATATGATGAACTTGCTCCTTTAAAAGGATGTTAACCTATATATATCGAATGAGGCGAAGTAATCATTTTTTTCGATTATTTCAAGCAATAGAGCTCTCAAGGTTTGCCATTAAACAGTTCTATTTTTTTTTTAACTAAGGAATACCATAGATTAAATCGCAAAGGTGGAAAGAGTCAGGGTCTCTCGGACGACGGAGGGCGGGACTTCGTCCCCCTCTCTGCCACGTCGGGCTCGGATAGCCCCTTAAAAAAATAAATTAAAAAAAAAATTTAAATCGAAATTTTAACATGATAAAATGACAGCAACATGTGCAAACTCTTTCCGCTCATCTATGGCAGTTTTAGTTAACACGTGACACTGGCAGTGTATAGACGAGTAGTGTTTCTGCGAATTTTTCGATTGTGTTCATTTAAACTTTTTTATATGCATGTAATTATTATATAATATATACTATATATATATTATAGTATATATATATATATAATATATATAGTAGTAAACATAGTATATTATATATATTATTATTAGATATATCTATATATATATATATATTATATAGTTATATATATATATTAGTATTTTATTATATAATAAATATTATAATTATATATATATATATAATTATATTAGTATATAGTATAAAGTATATATATATATATATATATATATATATATATATAATATATATATTATTATATATATATATATCAGTATTACTATTTTATATATATAGATAGTAATATATAATATATAATTATATTATTATATATATCAGTAGTTATATTTATATATATATAGTATATATCTGTATAGTCAAAATTGTTTGACCAGCTATGCATGATTATCCATTTCTACTTCGCGTGGACGTCTTTCTTCAATGATAAAAGACTATATGGTAGGTAACATAAAATATAGAATGAGTAGAGTATAATACTTGAAGTGACCTCGTAGAATAAAAAAATTTACTACTGTAATAGGAATAGCTTAT
>JABUQX010114663.1:0-22543 GCA_015478945.1 Trachelipus rathkii | reverse complement strand
AGGAGTCGGAGAAGTCTGAGTCAGAGGAGTCGGAGTTGACAGTGGCACCGGTGCGGTGCTGAGTAAATAAATATTCGTTTAGTCCCATAATGGTATCAAAATAAATGTTTATAAGGTCGTAGAACTCGAATATGGGGGGTTGTAAGATCGTAAAGGATGTCTGGGAACCCCCCAGAGGGGGGTCCTCAGAAGAAATGCAAGGAACGCAAAACAGAAGACAGAAGAAGGAAAAAGGAGGAAGGAGACTGAGAAGGAGACAGAATTGGTACCGGTGCTGGAACCGGTGCAGTGCTGAGTCAGTAAACATTAGTTTAGCATCAGACTGAAATTTCTATTCAAAATCTCGTTTTCTTTTTATAAACGTCATCTAAAATATATTGTTTGCTATTTTATTCTTTGTGTTAATTTAAATTTTGTAATTTATTTTCAAGTTTTTATTATATTTAATTTCTTTTGTTTAATAAATATAATTTTTACTAAAAATTTTATGCTTTTCATGTTTATAACGTAAAAAATTTGCATTTTTACATACACTAAAGCAGTAAATCAGTAAATCAAACCACCATCCCGCCACCCTACTGTCCATCCATGATCTATTGATTTATTGATTTGTCATATTTTTTACTAAAATTGTTGTTTTACATACCCTAAAGCAGCATATCAGTAAATCAAACCACCCACCCCACCCCCATCTATGATCTATTGATTCAAGTCATATTTTGTATAACATAACACAAAACTTTTATTTATTTTTGTTTTATTTGTTTAAATCATTTTTGTTTTTACTAAATTTTTTATTCTTTTCATGTTTATAACTTAAAAAAACTTGTGCTTTTACATACCCTAAAGCAGGAAATCAGTAAAGTAACAAAGTTTTAACATCAATAAAGCTAACATATCATTACCTGAACTAAGAATATAATGTACAATGACAGACCTAACATACCTTACGCACAAATAAACAGCCAACATTAACAAAGATCCATACTTAAGAACAGTAAAGAAACTAACATTAAATACAGAATGTAACCTATTCACACTTTTTCAAACATGCCTGTAACATTTTGTTATTTTTACCTTAACATAGTAATATTTAACAAAAAATTATCATAACCTTACCTAATTATCATACAGACCAACGAATATATGCTAAGGTAAAAAGTTTTCACATCAATAAAGCTAATATATCAATAACCTGAACTAAGATATTAATGTACAACGATAAAACTAACACATACCTCACGTATGAATATGCTGCTAACATTCACAAAGTTCCTACTTATCAAAGGTAAAGTAGCTAACAGGACATACAAAATCAATGTATCCCCACTTTTCCAGCATTCCAGCAACAGCTAAAGCAGTAATTATCTAACAAAATCCCTTACAAAGTGACCAATCTATCAAAGATACCAGCATCTTGAACTATGAATTGACACTACCTTTATCAAAGTGTCACTCATATCAAATATAACATCATTTTTGAACTATGAATAAACGTAGACATTAGCAATTACTCAGCAAAATTAACATTACTCAGCAAACTTAACTAAGCCTACGTTTCTAACACATCATCGTCAGTTTAACACAGTAATATCTTACAAAACTATCATTTTCTAACAAAGCTAAGTATACATCATTAACGATCTCCATAGTAATATTTAACAAAACAACAAATTAAACATAGCCTAACATATCTAACAGTTACAATGGACGAAAACCTACAATAGCTACTATCATTTGGAACTACGAATAAGACATTAACATTTGGACCTAGGAATAAGTTCCCAACCTACCCCTCACTACACAGCAAAACTCAACCTATCCTCGATTTTCAAACATATCATCAGCAGCTAAAGCAGTATTATCTAACAAAATTCCTTAACAAAGTGACCAAACTATCAAAGATACCAGCATCTTGAACTATGAATTGATACTACATTCATCAAAGTGTCTTGCATATCAAATATAACATCATGTAAGGGCGATTATTGTCCCATAACTTTCCTGCAAGTAATTAAGTAAAAATGAATAAGAATATATAGAGACATGAATGTAACAATTTATAGAGACAGTTTATATGAGGTCATTCGGAAGCCATCGTTTATCCATACTGTATTTATCAAAATATTTAATAATTGATATGTTACTAACTTGTTTTATATCCTTCCAGTAATTAAATCTTTAAATGAAATAACATTTAATTAGAACAGTTTAAGATTCCATAGGGTGGCCAAATTAGTTAGTATGTTGAAAGGCCAATAATTGTATGCTTGGATGTATTGTCACTATCCCTGAATGCCACCCAAGCTTTTTCGTAAAATCACTGAGGTTAGTGTAATTACCTTAATCTGACGCTCTCTGTATGAAACGATATTGATAAAAATGAAAGAATATTTAACTTTAATCTTTAAATATGAAAGTTACAGGTAATGATTAATTTCAGTCTCAATCCGTTGTCGCTATAGAAGATTGTATCTAAATTATCTAAATATCAGAATATAGCAGATAGCAAAATATTTCAAAAACAACTCCCCGATTCTTATAGGGTAAGTTAATATAAAAATAGTAAATTCTTTTGTAATGAAATTAAAACTAAGAATAAATTATATTTAATCTAATGTTGAAATAAATTATTGAAAAGAAATACTCCCCAAGTAAACTGAATATTATAGTAATTGTGTTAAATTCTTTACAGGGTTTTAATCATTTTTACTACTTATCCTAATGATGTTAACCAAAGGATTTTTTTTATCAAATACTGTATATAGAAAATTTTAATTTTTGATCTTAGATTTTTGTTTCGGAGATTTAACCCTCATTTTCAAAACTCATCTTAATCTATGGCTGAATAGTTTTGATTCTTGATGAAATTATTGTGTTTTGTTTAAATCAATTTATGTTTTATCTGAATCTATTGTATTTTGTCCCTGATAACTCAAAGTTAAGTATTTAAGGAAATATCTGAAAGTATAAATGGTTGTTAGTGGGATTATACTGTAACTTAGATTATTAGAATAATTAATAACCCTCCAGCTCTCGAACCAGCTCTGTGATTTTTTGTTTTTTCAATTAACCGCAGTCAATTTCTTTAATTCTTGTGTAAATGAAATACTCCGTGATTTAGGAGTGTAATAAGATTCATCAAATTACTTATTAACCCCCTCTGTCTATCTTTTGTATTAAAGACAATATTTCTTTAACCTACTAAAGTCCTGGTCTATAAGGTTTATATTTCTGAAATCATTTAATTATAGTAAATTCTAGATCTCGTGTTTAAGAGATTTATTCCGTTAACTTGTAGTACTTAAGTTGAATACAAATTGTAGTCTTAAATTTCTTAATTGAACTCTGATTCCGTGGTTTGGATCTATGTATTTATTGCTCTGATTTAGTGTTTACACACTCTTAAATATTTAAAAGGAAACCTTGTAATTATTTTTTTTGTATATTAACAGTCACGTGGTAAAGTGAGCTATCTAGTTAAATTTGCAATTTGTAATTAAAGACTAATTTTACACAGCTTTTAATTCTCCTCCAAAATAAACAGTTAAAATTACATTCTCAATTAAAAGATCACTTAAAGTAACAATATCACAACACACGTAATTGGTTGAACTGTCCACCAGAGTTCCTGTGATGATAGAACTCCCGTTTTGTAAAGCCAATAGTCTCTTTCAGTGTGTCAGATGATGTTGGATAATTCATATTGAAGAATATTCCCATAACTTTATTTACTTTTTGAGGTGACTATTTTATTTTACCTTAAATTTGCAGGTTTGTCTTAATTATCTCTGTTCATTAATCTCTGAAGCGTTCTACTCTTTAATTGTATGCCTGGTGTACATTGTACACCGTAACAATCATTTTGAACTATGAATAAACGTGGACATTAGCAAAATTCTCTGTTAAACATCATAAAATAACCTATCAATCATACAGATCAACAAATAAACGCTAACATAATATTTCCTGAACTAAAAACATATACCATAATATACCTGACATACATTAAGCGTGAATAAATTGCCGACATTAACAAAGTATAACAATCTCAAGCTTTACTATAGACAAAGTGGTAGGTTTGGCAACAGTGCATCATACAGAGGTGATTTGGCACTAATGTAAGCTTTCAATTATTATTATTATTATTATTAGTAGTAGTATTTACTAATCATAAAGTTTTAATATCCGTAAAGCTAACATAATATCACCTAAACTAAGAACATAACATACCTTATGTACTAATAAAGTCAACATTAACAAAGTACACTGATTAATATCAGTAAAGTAACTACTGCAGCATCACAAAGCGTAA
The DNA here is from genome assembly GCA_015478945.1 of Trachelipus rathkii. Taxonomy (NCBI): domain Eukaryota; kingdom Metazoa; phylum Arthropoda; class Malacostraca; order Isopoda; family Trachelipodidae; genus Trachelipus; species Trachelipus rathkii. Next base: position 18,228 of record JABUQX010114663.1, on the reverse strand, counting down.
CCTACTCCCTTACAGCCCTACAAAGAAACTAACTATCATGCTTACCAAGGTTTGATGTTGTATGACACAGATGTTCAGTTAGGCTTACTAACTATACAAAGGCAGCATTAGATTTGTAAAGTAGGGTATATTTTGGCGATAAAATGAAATTCTACCAACAAACGAATGTTCTCGTTTTATTGTTGATGGGCAAGGAATATTAATTATTTCCTAACTTTTTCCGACAATGGCGAAATCCCCTCTTCAGTCAAATCAAAACCTAAGTAACTTAATCTTTTCACCCCAAATTCGCATTTTTTTTCTATTTAAACAAATTTTAAAATAATTTAATCTATCAAATACCTGTTTAAGTACCACCATGTGGTGTGATAAATCTTTAGTACCTATCAAAATGTCATCTAGATACACGTGTACACCGGGAATGCCTTGAAGTAATATGGATAAAAATCTCAAGAAACACGAACTCGAATTTTTAAACCCCATGGGTAGTTGCATAAAAGAAAAATTACCGATCATTGCACTAATACTAAAATATTATTGATCTGCCTCTGCAATAGGCAAATGATAATAGGCGTTTGTCAATTCAATTTTACTTAATATTTTTGTCCCATGAAGCGAACTAAATATATCATTTATATTAGGCATATCAAATACGATATTTTTAGCAACTGAATTAAGCTTTCTAAAGTCACAGACAATTCTCACAAGGCCATCATTTTTTGCTAACGCACTGATGGGAAAACTCCATTGCGAGGGCGCTCTCTTTAAAACTTTCGCTTTTACTAAATTTAATAACTCCCTCTTTGTTTGTTCAAATAGCTTATGAGGAATTCGGTGTGGTTTAAGTTTTATGGGGGGACCGGTTATATTAGCTTTATACGGAAAAAGCAAAGCTATTTCCTTCAAAATAGTTGGAACGTGAGTCTCCTATCCCCCCATAAAACAAAGGTCTCCCCCCCATTTCTCCTCTTAAGTTTCGCCTCCGCGTTCTCCCCTCCCCCAAATTCTTTGAACAAGTTGGACCAAACATTAGGTTGCTTTTCTTGAATGTTGAAATTTTCTGGCAAATAAGAATTTATAATAAATGTTTAAATTTAAATACAAGATTATTAATTATTGGTATATCGCTAAAAGGTTCATTAGAAATTACAAAAGAAGAAAATTGAGAGTGTGAATGAAAGCCTTATCTCTACAAATTGTGTTATCACATAAATTTATACATTCATTGCTCTGAGTATCTGTTAATGTATCTAACTCAAAATTAATATTGAAAGAAATTTTTTCAGAAATGGCATTCCTAGAATACAAATAGGTAATCTGGTTGTTAAAAATTCCACATCATAAGTTCTCTTTAAACCAAACTCAATTGTAACAATTTCGCGAGAATATATGTCAATTACAGTATCATTGGCGGCTTTAATTTGACCAATAATCAATATATTATAGTCCCCATCTATAGGGATTAAATTGAGCTCACTACCACTATCTAAAATGAAAACTCTTTTCAATATTTTATCAACAATAGTAAAGTTTATAATTTTCTACATTATTTATCACATTAATATTATTTATAACTGGACTTTCTCCTATCGGAGCATCCGTAATTAATATATTTTGTGAGCCACTAAAGGCCAAGGTGGGTATAGTATGGGTCACATCAATACTCTTATCAATAATCAGGACACTCAGAGTTTCATTGGAAGGGGGATTACCTCCTTGTACATGCCATGGAGCGCTTAGCTCGTTATTCTTAAAATTATTCAAAGCAAAATTATTACTATTATTATACTCATTATAATTCGAATCATAACTATTATTATTATTAAACCTACTAGTTGACATATGAGAATTATTTAATACTGCAAAATCCTCAATTAAAAATACGATAATTTTCATCTAAAATATTTACCTCCCCCCCCCTAACTCCTGTGGGAGGGGGGTTCTGATGTGTTTCCCTGCCTTCTCTGGGGGTTAGACTCAGGTACTTGCCGACTTTCTCTATTTGGCGGGAATACCAAAGAATACATCGGACAAAATTCCAAATGGCATGTGTAGCTTCTATGTAGGAATTTGGCGTGGGGCTTACATAATTCACCCAACAGCTCTGTGCTTACAGTGTTGCCTTGTCTACGTTCTCTTGGAGCATTTCTTCTATTTTGAAATTGTGGTCGTTCTTCTTTCGGCGTAGGTTTGGCAGCGGATTAACTCAGCTGTCCTGCGACCTTGGTGAGAGACTTAAGAAGTCCTTTCCTCTCTCGAAAGAACTCTATTTTTTTAGCCTCTTCTGAAACCAGGGGGTTGTTGTTATTGTTTGTATTTCGACTCTCCTCATGTGATCCTCTCTTGGGTCGGGAAATTTTCTCCTTGTAGATGATTTACCGCCCCCCAATATTCTCTCCCCCTTCTTTCATGGGGGGTTTCGTAGTCATTACTATAAAAGTTTTTATATAAGTTATCTGCTACTTTTGAAATTTTTTCAAGACTGCTATCGTCCGCCAGCGTCATTAAACTTTCTTGGATGCGAGATGGGAGCTCATTAATAAACAACTCATGAACAAAAGGAGCACTGTTTTCAGCAAGCAGATCGAATCCTATTCTTCCCATAACATCACGAACTCTCGCTAAGTAAACTGAAGGGAGTTCTTTTTTTCTTCCTTTTTTAAAAATCTTGCTGATTTGACTTCGAAGATTGGGAGCATAGCCTTCTTCTATAGCCGCAATTAACTTTTGAAAGCAATCTCCACCCAATGGAAATCTAATGGTCGCTACAATATCATGGGGGAGGACGGAGGCTAATATTCTCACGCGCTCTTTTGGATCGCCTACCTCATTGTTTGAATACAGTTATAGTCGTGTGTAACCAGGTCATTATATTACGCACATCTAACTTTGGAATGGAACCAATAGGCAGACTGGTTTTTGGAGTCTCCACCAAGGAGGTAGAAACTGTGGGGATAACAGATCTTGCTCGTAGCGGGGTGTGCAGGTCCTGACTTCCTTCCCCATCCGAATTTGAATTTTCTTCTCTCCTAATTGGAGATTTGGGGGAAGAGGGAGAAACGGTCAAAGTTTTCGCAGATGCTTTTGAGGTAGTACTTGACTTTCCCCTACCCTTCCCGTCTTAAATCGGGGGGATCTTTTTTTTTTTTTTATGGCTGGGCATGTTAAAGTCTCTTCTGCTCTTCAGCGCGTTTCTTAATTTTTTTTTTTTGCCGGTGATATTATTTGAAAATGGCGCTCTTTTTCAAACGTCTAGCGACTTTTAAAATAACGGGATTCTCCACGCTATTCGTTATATAATAAAGTTTATGAGAGGTATTGTACCAACGCATTAAGAATTTATTTGTTTTGTTTTTTTCAGTATATGAGTCACTTCACTTAGCACTATACTTGTTTATTGGCACTTTTCACTTTCACTATCACCAGTTTTTAACTATGCGCCCCACAGGTCAGAAAGGGGGGCTTTGTCACTATCTTGGGGTCCACCAAAACTATATACAACGATTGATCTCTAAAATGTTTAACTGGCCCTATTTAAGAGATCACCTTGATATAGCAAATAATAAGATAGTCTTGGAAGAGCGAAACTCTTCTTTATTTATTTTAGGGATGTACCGATAGTATTGGTATCGGTCAATTTTCTTGGTATCGGTATTAGTTAATATAGCTGATACTTCTTACTTTTTGGGAGAAGAATTGAGAAATTTTTAGATTCAATAACACTGTACATGAAAAATGTCCTTCACATGAAAATATGCTTTTCTTGTATATTCTTGAGTGAAAAGAACAGATCTGTGCTTATTTTTTGTCTACCATGTATCAAATTGGTGGAATTGGCGAATTTGGCAACTAAACTACACAAATATCCTGGACTAGAGATCAGCTCCACTCCTTCAACATCTACTGAAAACCTGTTCAGTATGGTTTTGGTATATTGTGGAAGGTGTACTTGTGTTTAAAATGAGAATATATATTTATTATAATATATATATATATATATATATATATATATATATATATATATATATATATATATATATATATATATATATATATATATATATATATTGTGGCGTCTGGGGCAGGAGGCTGCTAGCCCCACCGATGACTCCTAATCAGCCTCCGGGAAGAAACGCCACTTTATCGTGACAACGCTTCATCTCTACATCAAACTTTCCTCTATTGAAGGTGGTTCTCAAGACAACTCACTTACCCCTTCAAATTGGTGACCCTGGCAGAGTGACAATGGAGTGGCACAACGAACATCAGCAAGTAACCATCAAATCAAGTTTCTTCTACTGGGGGCTACTCTGTTCGGTCATCCCTGGTGCCGCCCTGTACTGTGCTTCTCACTGCAGGTTTGCGGACCAACTGCACATAAGAGTACAGAGTGGTCGGAGCCTTCTCAGTGACCTTAATGGTGCAACACCTGGCCTCACCTGACAGTACTCGCTTCTACAACCGACCGTCTCCTTCCAGGTTGCCGGAGAGCGGAGTGGTGCTCACGGCATGCCACTGGGGGAAGTTTTGTGGCGTTCTGGGGCAGGAGGCTGCTGCCCCACTGACGACTCCTAATCAGCCTCCGGGAAAAAACGCCACTTTATCGTGACAACGCTTCATCTCCTTCAACTCCAAACTTCCTCTATTAGAAGGTGGTCTCTCAAACTCTCCACTTACCCCCTTCAAAATATATATATATATATTATATATATATATATATATATATATATATATATATATATTATATATATATATAATATATATATATATATATATATATATATATATATATATATATTTTTTTTTTTATTGTTTTAAATTTTATTGATATCTATATATATAAATATTTATTATAACAAAAGTATTATATGCTGTCAAGTTCTTTAAAATGCCATGTCAGTCTAAAAATAGCCCTAACCTATTTTGTTATGTGTGTGGAGAACTTACATTTAAGACGCAACAATGTAGCTTGTCACCATAAGTTAGAAAGGCTTATGAATTGTACTTTGGATGTAAAGTTGGAGACTAAGATAAGTCCTGTGCTCCACATGTATGCTGCAATTCATGTTAGAGGAATCTGAGAAACTGGTTAAAAAGAAAACGTAGCTAAATCACGTAACGGATTGTTACTTCTGTTTGACAAATGTGCAGGGGTTCTCTTCAAAATTCAAACCTTGTATCCAGTATCCAAACTTGCACACCGCAATGCGTACAGTTCCTCATTCAAATGATCTTTATGTACCTACACCTCCCGATGAATTTACTGTTGACTCAGAGGATAACCCCTCCGATCATGACACAAGGTATCAAGATCCTGACTTTGAACCATCAACATCTATGACATGTTCACATCATGAAATCACACAGGAGGAGCTTAATGATCTTGTACGAGATCTAAAGCTCTCACAAACAGACTCAGTATTGTTGGCTTCTAGGCTTCAGGGCTGGAATCTATTATAGAAACGTGCAAACATTAGTTCATTTAGAGGCAGACAGAGACAGTTTTGCAAATATTTTGCGCAGAAAGATGGCATTGTATTGTAGGGGTTCGGCCGTCAGCACTGACTTGTTGAGGTTGTTGGTTGTGTGTTGTATTGAGGTTAATGTTATGGATCCTGTTTAGTGTTCTTTAACTAGCTATTTTTGTTTAACTGTGATAGGTTGTAAAAGGATCCTTAGGAGCCTCCTAGGGGTCTGCCCATTCCTATTGTTTGTCTTTGTTGTTGAGCCGTAACACCCTTGTTACGTGTTCTCCTTTGAGACTGACTCTGTCGGTAGCTCTCCTTCTATACTTCATGTAGTTCTCTTTGCTTTTCCGTACACTGCTCTGGTAGATTCTTTTAGTCATTTCCTAACCTACCTAACTATTTTTTTTCGTTACTAATTTCTCTTTTCTTCCCTACAGACAAGGAATTTATGACTAATCTTTAATTTACTTTAGATATTTTTAACTATTAACATATCACCATAATTTTCATATAATTGCACAATTGGATTAGCCGAAGGAAGTGGCTCTAGTTTTTAGTATGATTCTAGCATTTATATGATTCTAGTTAACTATAGTCTAGTTTCTTATCATCAAGCCTGTATGATCTCGTATGAAGCCTGGATTTTTATACTTGTGATCTTTAGATGAAATCAGAGTTTTAGAACATCTTAACTATAAGATATTTTTTCTCGACAACCTCTTTGGATATCGTTATAATCTCAACTTAGTTTGGTTAGAACAATACCAAAACAATATCTTACGATAATATATAAATACACGTTTGCTTTATTTGTAATATTCTTGCATCAATAAGGCAAATTTTACTTTATTAAGTTTCTCTTGTAATTTACTTTATACATATGTTGATAATACTGAAGATTTCTTGTAACTAGATTTTAACTAGAATTGTATACCATAACCCTGCAAAATATTATAATATCATTTTTTAATATTTTTATTATTTATAATTTATTCTTGATTTAATGTTTTCTTAAATAATTAATAACCCAGCCTATCTGATTAAACATACAAAATATAAATCCTATACTTCTCCTGTGTTACATAATATATACATTACTTATTGAAATATAATTATTAAATATATATACTTTGTTTTAAAGGCAATCACGAAGATAGAAGGTCGAGTAGACTGTTTCCTCCACCTTCTATATTGGTGAAATCTGGAGTTTATAGTTACCGTGTTGGTGACTAATTTAATTGTACTCCACATTATTATTATTATTTCTTTCTTTCTTCATCTTCCTTTTTCTTCCCAAGACTGGGAGTAAGGTGCGTGACAAGCATCGGAAAAGAAAAGCAGTAGAAGAATATGACAAAAGTCGAAAAGAAAGCCCAGCCTTACCGCCCCCTCTGTACCATTAATTAGTAAGAACTCGTTGCAATCAGAAAATCCACCCTAGAGCTTCATGGGACCGCGACGGATCCTCACTATGATAAATCGTCAAGTGTAGGGTTCATCCCATGGCCCAGGTGGGCCACAACCATACACCCTTACAACACCCCAACATTCTCTCCTATCATGCACCTTTCTTCTCGCCTCTGCCAAACTCACATTTCTCTCATGCAAACATTCCTTTACTGAATCAATCCACTTTTTCTTCGGTCTCCCAGCTGGTCGGGGATCCCAACACACTCACCACTATACATCCGCTTAACCAACCGACTATCATTCATCCTTTTAACATGACCAAACCATCTCAACATACTTTCATTTATTCTCTCGTTTACGACACTCCATTTCTTCACACCACACATCTCTCTAAATACGTTCATTCCACATTTTATCAATTCTTCTGCACACCTAGCACGCCCCTAAGCATTGTCCATCTGACACATTGAAACTTTAGATCTATACTTCTTATTCCAGACCTAGTCTCACTACTATACAATAAACAGTAAACAACATACCCTCATGCAAAGACCCTAGCGCACTCAAGACTTATCCTTTTACATTCACCAACGATTTAATTGGCACCAGCCACCTTCCCTGAACATTCACGACTTTCTACTAACACTCTGCAATCATCGTTCCCTTCCCTCATCCAACACATACGCTAAAAATTTAAACTCAGAACTTGTCCAGCTGCTCACCATCTAAATAACTTCACACTGAAGACGTTCTGCACTCACAACCATAACCTTACTCTTTATTTAACATTTACTTTCAAAGCCCCTCCTTTTACACACTGTGCCAAATCTCTCTCTAGCCAATCCTCTCAAACTCTCTTCAGATTCACCACACAGAACCAAATCATCTGCATATAATAGGTAGGGCAACCTCCACTCATCTCCATTCTCCATCATTCTAACACAATTTCCTGCTACCCCCACCTCTAATTCTTTCATAACCCCATCCGTATACAAGTTGAATAACCAAGGAGACATAACACAACCCTGTCTCACTCCGCTATTAATACTAAACCAATCACCTTTGACACCATTTATCTTTACACAATGCACGCCTCACTATCCTCATACATACTTTTGATTCCATTCAGAAGCCTACCACCAACACCATATATCACTAACACCTGCCATAGAGCTTCCCTATTAACCCTATAGTTATTATTATTATTATTATTATTATTAATATTATTATTATTATTATTATTATTATTATTATTATTATTATTATTTTATTATTTTGCGTAATTATTATTAATTTTTCTCATTAAATTTTTATTTCTTGTATTATCATTATTTTGTATTCTTTATTATTATTACAATTTTTATTATTATTATTTTTTTTCTTTGCTTATTTTTTTTAATTACCATTATTATTATCATAATATTTTAAATTTTTTTGTAACTAGAGCCAGATTCTTTCGCTTGTAGTATATCACATTATTATATTATTGTATCTTGTGGTTTATAATTTCACTCGTGATTTTGTATTTTGTGGGGTACAATATTATAATCTTTTGTATAACTCAATTATAAATTTCTTGTTCTTCTTTTTACATCATGGCCGACAAAGTATCCCATGATCTTACTATCCCTGTCTCTTCTTCTACTGAGGCACCCTCATCTAACGTGACTACAACAACTACGGCTATCACCACTCAAATTACTACTTCTACTTCTTCCTCTATACTTCCTCCACTTTCTCAAGCTATTACTGATGTTTCACTTTCCTTAAAGGGTCTATCCATTTTTTGCGTACCAAAATAATGGAAGTTGGCCGCTCGATAATTTTTGAAAACTTTTATATTTTGCAGGGCGTTAACGTTATCCCTGGAAAGTTCAAAACCACCATTCGTTTTTGTAGATTTACTCTGGTTGTAACAGGGTGAGCCAAAATGTTTGACCAGGTGGAGCAAAATTTATCACTTAATAGAGGTAACATTTTAAGTCATATCTCCATATTGGTAATTCTTATACCAAATTTCATAGAGAGTGATTTGTTAGGGATACTTTAAGGTACATTTGGCCTTTCCTGTTTTTTTTTGGGAAAATAATATTTCACCATGAAAATGAATCCGAAAAATTGTGTTAAAAATCGAAGAAATTTCCATTTTCGTGGGTGTATTATTAAAAGAAGGAAATAATTTAATCGATATAACATTTTGGTGTGATGATACATACTAAAGTAGGGTTAACTTAAATCTTATTACGAAGTTTGGAAATATTTTTTAAAAAAATTTACAGGGTGTTCCCAAAAAATCAATTTTTCGGAAATCGGTTTTGAACCTTTATATCTCTGATGGGGTAAGTGCTAAAATCGTGAAATTTTCACACATTATACTCCTACCATAGATGTTTCTTTCACCTGAAATATTGACTTTGGTTTTTGCTTGTTTTAAGAAATACAGCCATTCAAAAATGCCAAAAAAAAAATTTTTAAGTTGTGTTATGATAGAAATATTACAGTCTATTAAGTTCAAGACAAATACATAGACAAATTGAAATAGTGTGGCATTCAAAGGAGTAAATGAAAACAATGTAAAAAAAATATAATTTAAGGGTAAATATACATAAGAATGTACCATTATATGTACCTGTAAATGAAAAAATTAACTAAATAACTTTTTGAAAAATTCGTCTAGATATAGAAAAAGAATATACATTTTATATTATATACTATATATATATATATATATATATATATTATAATATATATCTAGTTATATATATCTATATAGGAATATGTTGCAAAATTATGATTATAAATAAAAAAAAATCTTTAATGCAAAATAATAAAATTGTGCAGTATATAACCGGTTGTATATATATATTATATATATTATATAATATATATATATTTAATATTATATATTATTATATATATATATATATATATATATATATATATATTATATATATATATATATAATAATAACTATAATTATATATATAATATATTTTGGCGCTGTATCCTGTGATTTTTCAGAAGAAGAGAGATTTCTTGGAAATTTGTTTGAGATGTTGTAATTTCTTCCTGTTAATGACATTTTTATTTCAAGGCCAAGAAAGTTTTCGTAAAATATTTTTCATGGGATCCATACCCGATCGGCAATCTGACATCTTGAATGAAGTTCTGGGTCCGGAAGGATGATAAAAAATATATGTAAACATCATCGTTCTCCACACTTATTTTTCTTCTACCTTTCCAATCCACCATTGGTCATCATATACGCAAGCTACTGTCTCATTTATCTCTACACTTAACGAAACAATTTTGCTGACACAGTGTCTTCATAAACGTCAGTTTTTGAGGTTGGATAGCAACTAATTTTCTCTGAAAGTGGAAAGAATTTTTGAAAGTTTCTTGTTCCTTTATTTCTCAAACAATTTTCATATCCCGTTTTAAGTCTTTCAATGTGTTCATGAATTTCTTCTTCTTTTACGAGAAAATAAGTTATTCCTCTTATTTTCTCTTTGCAGAATGAAAATATTTGGTCAATATTAAGAATTTTGTGTGTTGTTTTTCTTTGTAAGCTGACTTTGCTTAATTCGCGCTTTGTTGTTCCTCCAACCCCATCACAGGCATTTTTCCCGTGGCAAGATGCAAAGAAATGCCATTCAGCTTTTAATGCGAATTCTTTTTGGTGATGGCAAATGTTAACAAAATTTTTTTTATTCTTATACTGGCTACCACTTCCATCTGAAAAATATACTAGCTTTTCAACTTTAGGTAAATTATGTTTAATATATTTTTACTACATATGTTTGGAAGGCGTGAACAACTGATGTGTTGTGCTCTAAGTAGTTACTTAAAGCACAAAGAGAGTGACTTCTTAATTTACTATTTTCATCTCTAAAATATAGAACAAATGGGTGCAAAGTAGCTTGGTCATTGACCCAATGATACCCTTGAAATTCGTCTTGGATTAGGTACGTGTAGTTCTCGGCAAAATCAGCCAAGATTATGCATTCATTTTCAGAAAGTTTTTCTTTCTTTTCTTTCAAAAATTTCGATTGAATTTTAGAAATATAATGGTGACTTTTGAGATTTGCCAAATTTTCAACCATTGAAAATATTGATGAGTAATATATATATATTATATAATATATTATATATATATATATATATTATATATATATATAATATACTATATATTATATATATATATATATTATTAATATTATAATATATATATATATATATATTCAACTTTTTTAAAAAGTTATTGAGTTAAGTTGACATTATGACAGTAGTATAATCCACAGTCTTATGGATATTAATTAACCTTAAAATTAAATTTTTTTTTTAACATTTGTTTTCATTTCCCTGATGCCACACTATTTCATTTGTCTATGTATTGTCTTGAACTATAATAACTATACTCTTAATAACTATCATAACACAACTTAAAAAATTTTTTTTTTTGGCATTTTTGATGGCTGTATTTCTTCAAACAAGCAAATACCAAAGTCAATATTGCAGGTGAAGGAACATCTATGGTAGGAGTATAATGTGTGAAAATCAGATTTTTAGCAATTACCCCATCAGAGATATTAAGGTCAAAGTTACCGATTTCCGAAAAATTAAAAATTTTTTGGACACCCTGTAAATTTTTTAAAAATATTTACAAACTTCAAATAAGATTTAAAGTTAAACCCTACTTTAGTATGCATCATCACACAAAATTTTATATCGTTAAATTATTTCCTTCTTTTAATAATACACCCACGAAAATGGAAATTTCTTCGATTTTTAACACAATTTTTCGGATTCATTTTCATGGTGAAATATTATTTTCCCAAAAAAAAAAACAGGAAAGGCCAAATGTACCTTAAAGTATCCCTAACAAATCACTCTCTATGAAATTTGGTATAAGAATTACCAATATGGAGATATGACTTAAAATGTTACCTCTATTAAGTGATAAATTTTGCTCCACCTGGTCAAACATTTTGGCTCACCCTGTTACAACCAGAGTAAATCTACAAAAACGAATGGTGGTTTTGAACTTTCCAGGGATAACATTAACGCCATGCAAAATATAAAAGTTTTCAAAAATTATCGAGCGGCCATCAGCGGTACGGAAAAAATGGATAGACCCTAAACTATCCTTCTCCTCTTTCTACTCATGCCTATTCGTTTGGTAACTTTCCTTATTCTTTTGTTTCTCATTCACTTCCTTTCTTATAGTTTTCCTTATTCTCAAGGTTTTTCATTTCCTCAATTCAATCCTTTACAACATCCTGTTCAATCTTCAATTCCTCAAATTGACCCTTCTCAACTGTCTCCGCATCCTTCAGTTCGTCCTTCTGACCCTCCTCATATTCTTCCTCCGTCTTCGGTGCAAACTGTGCATTATATGCCAGTTCTGCCCAAATATAACTCTGGTAAGCCGAGTTTATGGTTTACCATTGTTAAATCCGTATTTCCTAGTTCCTTCTCCATTCAGCAGAAGTATGCCGCTACTATAGCAGCTCTGCCTAACACTGTTCTGGAGCAGTTGCAAGACGCTCTCCCTACTATATTGTCTTCTGAGAACCCCTTTCAGACTCTAGAAGACATCCTTGTTGAACGCTTCGAGATTCCCAAAGAGGAGAAACTCAAGCAATTGATTTCGGGGGAAGTACTGGGGGACAGCAAGCCATCTCAGCTTATGCAGCGGATGCTGGTCTTGCGTAATGACCCCAATCCCAGTGCTGACAGCCAGGCAATGTTCCTTGAACTTTGGCTCAATCGCCTGCCTCTCGAAATGCGCCGTTTAATGGCATTAATCAACCCTAGTTCCACGCTAGAAGAGTACGGTCAAATGGCGGACCGTATTCATACCCCTAAACCTGACACTCCTTCGTCTTCTTCTGTGTCAGCTGTAGCTTCTGGGTTTTCACCACCCTCACAATTGAATCCCACAATCACCACTCTCCATATTGATGCACTTCGTCAGGAGATGACGAGTGCTAACCAGGCACTGAGGCAGGAATTTGCAAATTCCAATAGTGCAAACTATTATTCTCTGTCACAGAGGATGACTAGACTGGAGGAGACAATTGCTTCAATGACAGCGACCTTCCATGCCATGAATATACGCAACAGGCGTCCTTACAGGCTCAGCAACGTCCTCAATTTTCGCGTCCATTCTCGCCCAGCAGACCTCACTCTCCATCTCTTCGTCCTACCACCAACAATCCTGCAGATACTCAACCAGTGGTCTGTTTCTTCCACAGGAAGTTTGGTGCCTCTGCTAAAAGGTGTACCATTCCGTGCACTAATTCCCATTTGCTTACTCCCAAAATTCCCAACTGGGAAACTCGTAAGCCAATCAGCGGAATCAGCAGCTGAGGTGGCTACAGTGAACAACTCAAGGCTGATGATTTACGATCCCACCACCCGCCAGCGTTTTCTAGTCGACACCGGAGCGGAAGTATCTTTACTACCAGCCTCGTCTTCAAAATTTCCTCTTTCTCCTTCTGACACTACCCTCCGTGCAGCTAATGGTACGTCCATTAAGGTCTATGGTGAACAGTCTTGTTCCCTAGACCTTGGCCTTCGCCGTTTTCCGTTGGGTATTTATTGTTGCAGGTGTGGCATACCCTATCCTAGGTGCTGATTTCTTAGAGCACTTCAACCTCTTGGTTGATATTAGGAATCGACGTTTGCTCGACGGGAATACCGACCTTAAGGTGTCTGGTGTTCTCCAAGTTTTCATGTTGGGTTCCATTTCCGTTGTCAATTCCGACATTTCTAATCCTTTTCTCAATATGGTTTTCTCAGATTTTCCTGATCTTCTTCGTCCTTGTTCTTCTCTACTGCCTGTCAAACATGATGTGCAACATCATATTGAAACAACAGGACCTCCAGTTTCTGCTCGTGCTAGGCGTCTCGCTCCTGACAGACTTCGAGCATATGCTCGAATTAGAGATTGTCAGTCCTTCTAAATCTGCTTGGGCATCCCCTCTTCATTTGGTCCCTAAACCAAACTCTCTGGATTGGCGTCCGTGCTCAGAATACCGTGCCCTTAATGGTGTTACTGTCCCAGATCGGTACCCTGTCCCACACATCCAGAGTTTCAACTCTAATATTCATGGCTCTACTATTTTCTCTAAAATCGATTTAGTGAGAGCATTTCATCAAATCCCGGTGGCCGCTCAGGATATCCCAAAGACGGTGGTGATAACGCCCTTTGGGTTATTCGAGTATCTCTGTGTGCCATACGGATTGAGGAATGCCGCCCAAACGTTCCATAGACACGGTACTTCGAGGCCTACCCTTTTGTTGGGTTTATATCGACGATATTCTGATAGCCAGTACTTCAGCAGAGGAGAATGAAGACCATCTCAAAGCTGTCTTTACCCGTCTAAATGAGTATGGTATCAGAATAAACGCCGATAAATGTGTCTTTGGAGTTTCCTCTTTGACATTTTTAGGCCACACTGTGACAGCAGAAGGCATAACACCTTTCGAAGGCCGTGTTTCTGCAATATGTGACTTTCCATTCCCCGAAACTCAGCGAAACCTTCGACAGTTTTTGGGAATGGTTAATTTTTACCATCGGTTCATCCCACGGGCAACCGCTTTACTTGCACCACTTTCTTCACTTATTAAGCCCAAGAAGCGAGGGTTGTCCACCAAAATTCCTTGGACGCCAGAAACTTGTGAGGCATTTATTGCCACGAAAAATGCTCTTGCGGACAGTACTCTCCTTATGCATCCAAAAGAGGACGCACCGACTCGTATACAGGCCGATGCATCCAATTTTGCTATAGGGGGAGTGCTACAGCAGCTTCAAAACGAGCATTGGGTTCCCCTTGCATTTTTCTCTAAAAAACTCCAACCGGCTGAGACCAGGTATGGTACCCTCAGCCGTGAGCTCCTCGCCATTTACAAAGCGATCCGGCATTTTAGGTATTTCTTGGAAGGTCGGGAATTCCATGTTCTGACCGACCACAAACCGATAATTTTCGCCATTAAATCAGGTCATGAACGGCATAATCCGCGTGAAGCTCGACATATGGAGTACATCGCCCAGTTTACTTCTGATATAAGGCACACTTCAGGAGTGGACAATGATACTGCGGATGCTCTGTCACGAATTCATGTGGATTCCATCTCACCACTTACATCTTTAGATTACGAAACTTTGGTCGAGGCTCAGGAATCAGAAAGTATTTCGCTCTCAGACGACACATCTCTCCAACTGAAACGAATTACGCTTTCGAATGTGTCCAAACCTGTTCTTTGCGACCTTTAAACAGATTCTCCTCGTCCTTTAGTTCCACAGTCTTTTCGTAAAATAGTTTTTCTTACTTTACATTCTTTACCACATCCTGGAGTAAAGGCTTCACAAAAGTTAATTTCTTCACGTTTTGTTTGACCTGGCATCAAATCTGATGTGAAAAATTGGACCTGTGCATGTTTTTCCTGCCAAAAACACAAGGTCCATAAACACACCAAAGCTCCTCTCGGAAAATTCCGTCCTCCTTCGGAACGTTTCGATAAGGTTCATATTGACCTTGTCGGGCTGCTTCCTCCTTCAGAGGGATTTTCTTATCTCCTCACCTGCATTGATCGCTTTACCAGGTGGCCGGAAGCTATTCCACTTCCGGATATCAAAGCTGAGACCGTTGCGAAAGCTTTTGTCTTTCATTGGATCTCGCGTTTTGGTGTGCCTTCCACCGTCACCACTGATCAAGGCAGACAGTTCGAGTCTTTTCTTTTTAAAGACCTTATGACACTCCAAGGCATTTCTCAAGTGCGCACCACCAGCTACCATCCTGTCTCGAACGGAATTATCGAACGATTCCATCGTCAGTTAAAAGCATCCCTTGCTTGTGAATGGAACACGAAAAATTGGATTGAAGCGTATGCCTTTAGCTTCTTAGGAATTCGGTCTCCCTTAATCCAGATATCAATTTCACTTCAGCAGAGCTGGTGTATGGAGCTACCCTTCGTCTTCCTGGTGAGTTCTTTGACAGCACTAGTCCTCTTCCTGTCGATCCTAATTCCTACGTTTCTCGTCTTAAGAAATGCGCTTCCTCATGGAAGCCTACTCCGACTCGTCCAACAACAATCCATTCTTACATTCCTTCTGACCTTACTTCGTGTTCTCATGTTTTCGTTCGTAGACTGTCATAAAAGGCATTTTTCGCCCAGGTACGAAGGTCCCTTTCCGGTCCTGCGACGTTCACCAAAATTCTTTACTGTCCAACGACCAGGTAGAGAGGAAGTCATTTCTATCGATCGACTGAAACCTGCTTTTTTGGAATCAGAACTGTCGGATGACATTGATCTTGTTCCTCCTTCTCCGGGTGTCTTTCTTCCTGTGTCTCATACTCCGCTTCCTGAACCTGCTGTTCCAGTTTCTTCTCCTTCGTTACCTCAAGTTTCAAGTCTTCCTGACGTGTTACCTTTTCCATCGGTTCCTCCTTCCAGTATCCTACCTCAGTCTTCCGGCTCACGACTGGCGCCTCAACCTAAGACAGATACTTCGAAGCACCCCTCTTCAGGTTTGTTTTCCAGCTCAGCTCTGCACCTTTTCGAGATATGGCAGGCCCATTCGGGCACCTCAAAGGTATCCTTTGTGATCTGTCCTCTGACCCTGCCATCATCTCTAGGGGGAGTACTGTAGGGGTTCGGCCGTCGGCACTGACTTGTTGAGGTTGTTGGTTGTGTGTTGTATTGAGGTTAATCTTATGGATACTGTTTAGTGTTCTTTAACTGCTATTTTTGTTTAACTGTGATAGGTTGTAAAAGGATCCTTAGGAGCCTCCTAGGGGTCTGCCCATTCCTATTGTTTGTTTTTGTTGTTGAGCCGTAACACCCTTGTTATGTGTTCTCCTTTGAGACCGACTCAGTCGGTAGCTCCCCTTCTATACTTCATGTAGTTCTCTTTGCTTTTCCGTACACTGTTCTGGTAGTTTCTTTTAGTCATTTCTTAACCTACCTAACTATTTATTTTCGTTACTAATTTCTCTTTTCTTCCCTACAGACAAGGAGTTTATGACTAATCTTTAATTTACTTTAGATATTTTTAACTATTAACATATCACCATAATTTTCATGTAATTCACAATTGGATTAGCCGAAGGAAGTGGCTCTTATCTAGTTATCTCTATTTAGTTTTGATGAACTCATATTTTATTTCTCTTTCTTCTTAATTGTCGAGTTCCATGATAATATTTGGAGGAACTCTCGTGATGGTGTTATGAAGAACACCTTGTGTTAATCTCATCTTATATTAAAAACAACTTATTATAGAACCAACCAAAACTGTTATTCTTAATGTACGTCCCAATGCAGCTTATTAATTTTTAATTTTTAACTACTATTACTATTAACTTAATTGTATTTATGTAAAACATTTATAATGATAATTTTTTTATAAGGTAAATATATTGCTTTTTTATATTACCAATTTTGCACATAAAGGTGCACAAAATTCAATTATTCATTTATTTCATTAAATATGTGAACTAACTTTCTGAATTAACCAAATTTTGTTTATAAAAAAAACAATATAATTCTCCTTCCAATTTATAGATTAATTTATTGGAGTCAGATCTATTGAAATTATAAAGAAAAGAATTATTTCATTTAACATCTCTTTTAAGTAATAAAATCTGGCACATTAAGGTGATAAGTCAAGAAGCTGATACCTTGACTTACCACACACAGATTCAACCTCAACCAAACCACTACAAATATCTGTCCAAATTGTAAACAGGTATGGAAAACGCATCCCATTTCCTACTCACCTGTCAATTAAACTCTTTACCCAGAGTAATCTGGAACATTTCAGTCCTGGATAATCTATAGACGAGGCCAGTTGCGGCGGCGGGGGTATCTGGATGCAGTATGGCAGCTCTGAAAACGGGTTGGGCGGTGGTCAGGGTGAGAAAGTGTTTATTATATATATATGTATAATAAGATAAATAAAGTATGTAGTAAATAATAAGTGAATAAATAATTAATAAATATATATAATATAAAATAAATAACCTATAGTATAATAGTATTACTATATAATGATATATGGTGGCAGTATATCACTATATAGGGATAAAATATGATATATATATATATATATACCTAGTATATAAGTATATAGTATATAATGAAACACCTTAAATATTGGTAATTTATTATTTATATATGTTATATATATATATCCAATATATATATTTATATATAATATATAATTTTTTATAATATGTTTAAATATAAAGTAAATTATTAATATATAATATTATTATATAAAATAATATCTTGTAATTTGGATTGAAAAAACACTATATATATATAGTATATATATATAACAGTG
>JABUQX010114662.1:2500-17106 GCA_015478945.1 Trachelipus rathkii | reverse complement strand
TTCTCTAAATGAATGGGGTTTTTAAATTGATAATTAGCAGAGGTAAAAGTACAAACCATGAGCAATATTGAAAATACAAATATATTTATATTGCTGTACGGAATAGGTGCTCGCAGGAAATAGAAAGCGTCTAATTTTTTCGCAAAAAGATATAATAGTAAAATGTCCTAGGGTTACTGTGAAGGGTTCTTTTGATTTAAAGATAGTTATAGGACATGACGAGAAATTAGTAGTATAGTTAAGCAAAAGCGATAGCAAGCAGGTTTTGTCATCAATGGATGTAAAAGGTTGTGATTGAGGGCAAACCGCTGTTTTCCCTATGTTACGACAATAGTCATGAACTGAATTTCGTAAATAAGTATATTTTCGCTGACCATAATTAACGAAAAGATAATTATTCGGTGTATTATACATTATTCGAACGGACGTTTCATTAAATGGAATGAATGTTGGGAATGGAATTAACTTATATGAAATAAATTTCTCATTTGAAATGAATGGAATTAATGTAATTAATTCAAATGGATTAGTGGTTGATTTTATAGTCCATGAGTATGTCAAAAATGAATGGTATGTTGTTGCTTCTAATGGTATGATAGGATGTAGTTTAGTGGTTTGTGTCATTTCTAGTATGTATGGTAACAAAAAGATAGGTGAATAAAGTTGATCATTAGTTATCTTGTTTTTAGCTAATTGTAATGAGGTGATAACTAATTGATGTATCATTGTAAAACTGTTAACTGAATGTTCAACTAATGTAAGTAATGATTTGACACTTCCTAGTTGATTAAGTATGTTTGGTCAAGTGAGCTGTTTGAAATTCAATTAATTTTTGTAAGTTAATTTGAAATTCTGATAATGTTCGGGTATTTGACTTTAATTGTTCTTTAAGTTCATTAACTAATAAATTTGAAGTACTCGCAAAGTTACCTAATATATTTATCTTTTTTCTCAAAAATTTAATTTGTTTATCAGTAGCGGTACCAAATAAAATATTAAGAATATCTCCTCCCAATTCGAAAGCAGCTCTTTTATATCTAGCTTGCGAGTGAATCCATGGTAAGCTTTTAAGTTCAATTAATTTAAGGGATATTACTTTAGTTCTAATTTTAATGAGTTGAAATTCCCATTTGTGCGCTCTTTGGTTTATGGAAATATTAATAAAATTATCATTAAACGCAGGCAAAAATTTATTTTTTAAAGTATCTATCATTTTAGTGGTTCTATAAATAGTGGTTTTAATTTCTGATGGGCATTCTAAAGATACAATCAAGTCAAGATATCCTTCAATGAAATTTACTTCACCGGAGTGATACAAAATGATACCTGGCAGTACTCTTGTCTCTTCATTAATGTTAGTGGAGATGGATAAGACTGCAGGTAAAAGAAGTAATGCAAAAACTGGACGTAACATTTTCATTACAGTCTGAAATAATTATTACTTCGATTTAATAAATGAGGTCGCCGTTTTATTAAAGTAAAATTAAAATAATTAATTAAATGTATTAAATTCTTTTTAAAGTTACCTGTGATTATACTAGAGTTACGTTAATTTTAAAAATTTAAAATTGGAATCAAGTTTGATATGTTTCTGATAATAAATTTATAAATGAAATCAAATAATTAAAATAAAATGAACTTCATAAAATGAAATCTAGTTTATTGGATCTTGGATAATAAAACTAAAGATAAGTAATGTTAAAACATTCTGATTATAATTAAAATGAAAATTAAAATTAAAAGATTATATAGCATGAGGCTAATTAATATTAATAAAAGCTGATCAGGCTAATCAATATTAATCAAAACTAATTATAGCATAAGGCTAATTCTGAATTAAAATCAAAATTAAAAAATAAAAGCAAGCTGATTATATAGCTTAAGGCTAATTATATTAAGATAAAAATTAAAAATAAAAGCAAGCTAATTATATAGCTTAAAGCTAATACTTAATTAAAATTAATTAAAAAAGATTCTTAATATTAAATAAACCAATCTGATTATATTTTTATTATTCTAATAAAACGAAATTTTTCGATTTTTATTTTGTTTTTTTTAAAATAAAAATAAATAATATTATCAAATCTTGCTGATCAAAAATGAAAGTATGTAAATAGAGTACACAAACGTTGTTATATTACTAAAAATAAATTTAATTTTTATTTTTTTTATGCGTTTTTAGTTTCAAGAAGAGATGACCCCGGGGGCAAAAAAAAATTTCTGACATTCGTAACGCGACAAATAAAAAATATGCGAAACTTATACTTAAAAAAATTAGAGTAGAAAAGTGTAAACATGTGTTTTGTGTAATATATTGTAATAGAAATATAAAAACTTAAACCTAAAGGTTATGAACACAAATAAAATAAAATAAAATATTTATTTACAAAAAGATTTTTTACAATTCTAAGAGATTTTAACTCTTAGGAGGCAAGTAGTGGAGCGTATTTCCTCTTCTAGTCATCTCTAATGGCAAAACAACTGGAGGTCTCTTTAACACTGGTTCAGACGACTCTTTTGTTGTTTTATCAGTTCTTGGTGATCTTGGTGGTAGAGGTGGAGGAGGTTCTTGCTCTCTTTGCCTTGTTTGGCTTCTTGTAACCCTTGGTTCCACATCCCTCGGACCTCTGAATTGCTGGTGAGGTCTATACGACGGATCTTCTTTTCTATCATCTTTCGGACCTTCAGATGTTGATATATCCATAATTTCTTCTGGAGGTGTTACCTCATCATCTTTGGGAAGTGCTTCAGAACTTGGCACATATTCCCCTACAGTTCCATCTGCAAGTGGTGTTACCAAAGCATCCTCTTGTACTTCTGCAATGACAGGCTGTTCCTCATGTTCAGAACTGTCTGGAATATATGAATCCTCTTGTCTGATTGGTGATAGAGACGGTCTATATCCTCTTACTTGAGTTCTTGTTTGTGGAGTAGAATTAATCAATCTACTTCCTTGAGGAGTATCAGGTATTCTTTGATTACAAGAAGTTTGTGTTTCTACTACAGGATTCTTTTGTTCTTGTGTTGAATCCTCTGGTATAACATATTGTTCATCATAAAAATTAGGGGGAATCCACGAAGAAGTGGTTGGAGATTCTTGATCTTCTACCTGTCGATCTACTTCTTCAGGTTCCATACTTGTTCTTTCTGTTGTAATTTTCGGGGAATCCAATGTTTCTTGAATTGCATCTGGATTCCAAATCTCATCATTATCAAATGAAAAATGAGATTCTGTAATCTTTTCTACTGGAATTATCTTTACATTATCCCGGTGAACCGGAAATAATTTCGTTGAATTTAAACACGAAAGCATAAGCTTATTTGGCTCTTTTATTTGATTCACAATAAAAGGTCCTTCAAATCTTTTGTTCAATTTAGAACTTTGTTCTGGTTTCTTAACAGCATTCACAAAAACATAATCACCCACTTTCAATTCTCTTTGTGTGGCATGTTTGTGTTGCTGTTCCATAGCTTTAATGGTTTCCTTTTCTAGACTTTCTCTTGCTAAGTCTCTTATTGCTTCCATTCTTTCCACTACGACATCTACCTCATCTGATATGAATTTTCTATTTTCCGATTTATTTGTAAATGGGGAGACATAATCAGGCATCTCGTAGGGAAGTCTCTTTATATATCCATGCAGGACGAAATGTGGAGAAGATCCAATTGATCTATTATACGAAGTATTAATTGCTATTTGAGCAAAAGATAAGTATTTTGACCAATCTCTATGATTATCCTTTACGAAATGACGGAGGAAATTTTCAATATCCGCATTCAATCTTTCTACTACACCATTTTGACTTGGTTTGTAGGGCAGAATATTAACCTTTTTTATCCTCCAAGCTTTACATAGCTCTTTGAAAGCAGCTGACGTAAATTCTGGGGCATTGTCTGAGGCTAAAATTTCTGGGCTCGAATGCCGACATATTACTCTTTCTTGTAAAGCTTGAGCAAATTCTTGGCTCGTTCTTGTCTTACAGGCGACTAATTCGCAGTATCTAGTCAAAACATCTCTGAAGACGAGAATGTGTTTGGCTCCTGAAATTGAACATGTGGGAAGTTTACCTATACTATCCACGTGTACTCTAGAAAACGGAGTATAAGGAAGAGGCCATCTGTTGATTTCTGCTTTTGGAGGTCTAGGACCTTTAACCTTAGCACAAGACACGCACTGTGAGAACAGTACTCCTTTACTAACTTACTTAAATGAGGGAAAACGTATCTCTCTCTAACTCGTTTTTCAGTCCTTTGCTGTCCTCCATGCCCACTTCCAAGTGAAGAATGGCAATGATCTATAACTGAGTAGATCATGCTATCTGGTACTTGTATTACATAAGGTTCCTTTCTAGTTGCATAGTACAGTACTTTCTTATGGAAAATGTGTGGATAAGTCTTGGGGTTTTCCTTAGCCCACTTAACTAATTCTTTTAATCTAGGGCAATTCTCTTGTTCCCTATTAAAAGTTTCTTTCGTTAAAATAAAATCTTTTCTTGGTAGCATCGGTTTCTTTTCTCCTTTAAAGAAATAAACGTTTGGAGCTTTTGCTGGATGCCTACTCAAATAATCTGGCGGTATATTAGTCTTTCCTGTCTTATACTTTATAGTTGGTGAAAAACTATTAACAAATAAATTCCAACGGGCTAGGCGTCCCGTTTGTTGTTTGTTGCGAAATATAAAGCAAAGAGGTTGGTTGTCAGTTAATATAGTGATGGGGTAACCAAACACTGTATTCTTGAACTTCTGTAGTGAGAAGACAACAGCTAAACATTCCTTTTCTATAATATCATAGTTTAGTTCACTGCCCCTTAACACTCTTGATACGAACGATAATGGCTTTTCTTTGCCATCGTCCGACATTTGATAAAGTACTCCTCCTATTCCGTAGTCACAGGCGTCTGTACCTATAAAAAATGGCTTGGAATAGTCTGGAAAAGTTAACTGAGGTTGCACCACAAGCTTCTCTTTTAAGAGCTCAAATGCTTTTTGGTGTTCTTCCTTCCATTCAAACTTAACACTCTTCTTTATTAAGTTATATAATGGTTTCGCAATTAGTGCAAAGTCACTAATTAAAAAGCGAAAGTACGAGAAAAATCCTAATAAGGATTGTGTTTCCTTAACACTTGTTGGAGGGACGAAACTCTTCATCGATTCTATCTTCGCTGGATCTGGTGAAATTCCGTCTCTTCCTATCTTAAATCCTAAGTATAACACTGAGGTTTGTAAAAAATGACATTTAGTCAATTTAACTCTTAATTTATTATCTCTAAATGCAGTAAAAACTTTCCTTAAGTTTTCAAAATGTTCTGCCTTATTTTTACCCATGATTAAGACATCATCTAAATACACTTGGGCAATAGGTCCTAATAAATGGTTCAACGCGACTTGCATTGTCCTAGCATAGGTGCTTGGAGCATTGCGGTGCCCAAATAATAATCTGGTTGGGCAGAATAATCCTTTCCTAGTACGGAAAGCCATTAATTTCTGTGTTTCCTCCTCGACTTCGAGGGAATGGTAAGCATCTATCAAGTCACAGCTAGTAAAAATCGTACTGCCTCCTAGGGACGAAAATATCTCGTCTATTGAGGGCAATGGGTATACATCTGGGACGCTGAAGGAGTTCAGATGCCTATAGTCTATACAGACTCTTGGTTTATTAGAATTCTTCTTGGCCACTACCAATAGAGGTGAACTATGTGGCGAATAGCAAGCTTTAATATATCCTTTTTTCAAAGCTGCATCTGTAAAATTATCTATGTCTTCCAGGTAGCGATGTGGGAGACGATACTGTTTTCTAAAAATGATCTTTGGAGCATCTGGAGTAAGTTCTATTTCAAACTTCTGTATGGGACACACAGGAACTGCATCATCATCTAGAGCAATAACGTCCTTGTATTCCATTAACAAATCAAGAAGTTCTTCTAAATGCTCAGGTTTCTGTAAAATAGAAACATCTGCTTCTTCTTTACTTAAATTATCTGTAACAATCTCTCTGTATGCATTTTTCAACTGTTTATCTGATAGATTTTCTGAGCAGGTTACTATACAAGTAGATCCTATCTGCTTATTCTCTGTGTAGCAATAGTAGTTTATTAAAAATCTTTTTTCAATAATTTTCTAAAGAATAGCGATGACACTTCCCTATTTTGACTATATTTATTCTTCTTTAAATAAAAAGGTCTTGTCACTTAGATTAATATAACTTCAAAATAACTTCATTATTTCTAACGTGGGCAAACAGAATTTGCAAAAGTATAAGCCCTAAGCGAAAAAGGCAGTGTGTTAATCTAAAACCACTTCTTTTTCACAATCTAAATCTCCTTTATGGCTCAGGTCTGACTTTCAGAAACCATAAGATAGCAGGTGCCATGTTCTTCTATAATAGCAATTGAACTTCTATTTCTTCGTCTGCTATTAAAGGTCCTTCCTCTACTGGAGGAAGTTGTGAATTTTCTTTGTTCTCTTGTAGAACAACAGAATTCTTATTTATTTCTATCTTTGTAGGCTTCTTCAATGAGCCTTTAATAATTTCTGTCTTTGTAGGCTTCTTCAATGAACCTTTAGTAATAACTCTCTTTGTAGGCTTTTCAAGAATGGAGCCTTTATTAATTAATCTCTGTGTAGGCTTTTCAATAATGGAGCCTTTATTAATTAATCTTTGTGTAGGCTTTTCAATAGAGCCTCTATTAATTACTGGTTTACAATTATCACTGTAATTGTTTACTTTAAACTTATCATTCCTATTGGAATCTTTTCTATGATTATTAATCATTCTATCTTTCTTAGTTATCTTTTCATCTTGATTCATGAGAAAAAAGCTTCCTAATTTGGCAAAGATTTTAACTTTTATTTCGTTATTCTCTTCTTTAAGATTTAAATGCGATGAAGAAAGGTCTATTGTTATAGGTAGAGTAGCTAAAATACTTGTACCTAATAAAATTCCATTCCAAGCTCCAGTACTTTCCGTTTTACACACTAAAAATGTAACTGGGTAATACTGTTGGTGTAGTCTTAGAAGTAGATCAACTTCTCCTATAGGATGGATCATCTGTGTTCCAATCCCTTGAACTATAATACTAGCTTCTTTCAGAGACAGTTTAAATCTTCCTTCTCTTTCTATTTCTCTTAATCTATCCAACGATATCAAACAGGTTGTGCTCCCTAAATCTAATAGGCTATGAACTTCAACCTCGTTCTGACCTTTTGTTGGAGTCAAAAATATTGACAAGAAATAATGACAGCCCAATTTTGGGGGTCTAATTCCTACACCAAAGAAACTAGAGGTTACTATAACACCTCTCTTCTTTAAGCTTGAAGTATTTTCTTTAATTACTGTTGTATTCACCTTTTCTTCATTTAAATCTTTGCCTGAAATCAAAAATTTGTCTCTCTTGCAGAGAGATCTGGTGTAAAAAACTGTTCGTTCTCTTCTTCTTCATCTTCAGTTCCTGATATTTCTTCATGTTCTGGATCTGCTTGATGATTAGAAATCAGATGAACTCTGGTTGTTTTCTTAGGACTCTTACCTTGATAGCTACGCTCATTCTTGTAAGAGTATGGCTTTCTAGTATTTGAATCATTTTTAATCTCGACTCTTCGAGCTTTGACCCCATTATCAAAATCAGTGGGGTTATTATATGGTATTACCATATTATTTCATTTTCATTAGGGATCCACACAGGGGCATTCTTGCAATTAGACGTCGAACCCCGGGCATGGAATCTCCTACATACTCTGCAATATGTGGTATTCCAACCACAGTTCTTAGAATGATGACCTAAAGATTCACATTTTAGGCAATAGTCCATTGACTTTATCTCTTTGCTGGAGAGTTTCTTAACTACTCCCTTATTAGGTCTTATATTTGGAGAAGGGCTTGTTCTTTTTCCTGAAAATTTAGAAGTATTCTTTTTATTACTCCATTCCATGGTTCTGTTCCTCATGGAAGGGTTATATGTAGTTCTTTCTTTTCTAACTTCACTATTATTAGTGCTATTGTTCTCTGTATAGAATACTCTAGCTGTATTTCTTCTATCTTGTTCAGCTCTATGGTTAGTTTGGAACAAGACTCCTTCTTCTATCTGGCTGAGTTTCTCCAAAATTTCTACGAAACTCAAGTCTGGATTAAAGACTTTTAAGACTTTTTCTCTAAGTCTTCTATAATCTCTGAGTTCTTCCATACTCTCTAAAATCTTAGTCAGTTCTTCCATACTCTCTAAAATCTTAGTCATAATTAAGATATTTATCTGTTGAGAAGTAAATCCAAAGGAAGTCTCAATATCTATGAGTTTTCTCTGATATTCCCAAAGGAGATTCTTCAAGTCCAACATGAATTCAGTAAGAGTTACATGTGGTCTCCTTTGAAATTTCATGAACTGTTTCAATAAACAGAAGATTGTCTCGGTTTTTTCTGGTTTGAGAAAAATCTTCAGTTGAATCAAGAAGTCTTCTAGGGTCTTACACCTCGAGAAGCTATTATCTTTGAGAATGTACTGGCGGGCCTCTGATGTGAAATCAGAAGAGATTGTAGTCTTAGCATAGTCTATTTTCTGTCGTTCAGTTATTAGGCCTAACGTGCGTATCTTCTCCTGCAACGTAGTGAGGTAATCCTCAAATTTAATGCCTACCCAAACTTGGGTCTTGGTGTTTCTTCCATACAATTTTAATTCTTTAGGCAATTCTGGAAGTGGAGGGGCATACGCAGCATTTGGATAATATCCTCCATAAGGGGGTCCATATGGGTATGGATTGTATCCAGGTTGCATTGTAGGAAGGGGTTGTTGCCAGCCTGTGTAAGGTGGCTGCATATTTAAAGGATTATTTAAACTATTTTGGGATGGGCCCCACGGATTCTGAGGTTGTCCTCCATATAAAGTATCACTTGCTTGGGTCTGTCCCCACGTTCCACTAAACTCACTTCTATTGTTTATTTCTGTTTGGCCATTCCAGGAAGGGTAAGTTTTCTTTTTATTTGAAGGGGGAGTGGCCCCCGATGCATTTAAATGTATATTAAAAGTATTGTCCAAAACATTCGTCTTTTGGAGCACCTTAGGTATTCTTGCTGTATTTTCTGTATTTCCTGGTTGATGCCAGTCCCAAGCTGTTCTCTGATTTGGGTTTAACGACATTGTATCAATGTTAGAAGGAGGTAGATATACTGGAGGAAGTCCCATATCCTTTTGTGTGGGTTCCCTTATCTTGGGCTTTGCTCCTTTGTTCTCTTCTGTTTTCTGTCCGTCAGTAGTCTTTACTTCTGTTACATCATGTTCTTCTTCTTTATTAACATCTTCTGTATTGTCTTCTTGAGTTGTATCATCCATGTCCTCATCCTTGTTCTCTGTTGAATCATTATTTTCTAAGTCTGTATTATCCCCTTCAGCTCCTCCTGAAGCTCCATTAGGGTCAACTGGTCCGGCTATAGCCTTCTGAACCAGGTAAGCAAGAATGATAAACAATGTTGAAATATTGAAGACTTAAAGACTATTGTTCAAAACATACCTGATTAAACTTTAATAATCAAGTAATAAAATTCAAAACAAAAACACAACACTATAGGTTTCAAAAAAAAAAACAAGTTCTCAAAACAATTTATAAAAAAATAAAAAAAAACTAAATTTCAAAAATATTTTTTCAAAGTTTTAAAAAAAAAACACTAAGTTTTCAAAAATATTTTTTCAAAGTTTTCAAAAAAAAAACACTAAGTTTTCAAAAATATTTTTTCCAAAGTTTTTTAAAAATATTCAAACTGTTTTCAAATATTTTTCAAAAATTTCCATGTCAAAAAAATATTTATCACTATTTAAAATTAAAAAGCGTCTCTATTATTTCACTATTTAAAAATTTAAATTTAAATTAATCACTTTTGATTCTATGTTCAAAATAAAAATAATTTTCTTTTAAAATTATTTAAAAATTTCAAAGTTCAAAAAATAAGAATAATTTTCTTTCAAAATTACTTAAAAAAAAACAAGGTTCAAAGTTCACAAATAAAAATAATTTTCTTTCAAAATTATTTAAAAAATATTAAAGTTCTATTTTCAAAAATAAAAATAATTTTCTTTCAAAATTATTTAAAAAATATCAAAGTTCTATTTGATAATTATATTTAATTAGTTTTCTGTACTGTAATTAATTAATTAAGAAACAACTATCCCCTTTTTCTAGTCGGGTGTGTTCTTAAAATGTTAAAGGTCAACTTATTTGTTCTTCTTTGTCAAAGGTTAACTTATTTGTTCTTCTTTGTCAAAGGTTAACTTATTTGTTCTACTGTTCTTCAAAGTTGTTCTATGTTCTTCTCTGGGTTGAAATCAATCAATTTATATACCAACAAATTTAATTCTGTTATAATTTGTGGTTTTTATAATCTCTGTTGCGGTAGAATAATTTTTAAAATATTTCAGGTCAGTAAAATAAATTTTCAATTTTTCTGTAGCTAAATATAACAATTCTGTTATTTTTTAGGTCAAAGAAAACAATTTCTAATGTTTTTAGGTCAAAAATATAATAATTTTCTGTTTTTTGGTCAATTTGGGCAATTTGACCTTTCGTGACCTTTGGTGACCTTTGGTGACCTTTGGTGACCTTTTGACCTTTGGTGACCTTTGGTGACCTTTCGTGACCTTTGGTGACCTTTGGTGACCTTTGGTCAAAGTGACCTTGTCTGGGTGGCCTGGGCCTTGTCCAAAAGGTTTTACCTCACTTTGGTAATTATTAATTAACTTTTCGCTAAGTTACGGATTTCTGATAATTTTTTTAAAAAAACTTATTTTTTAATTCACTCAAAAAAAGAAAAAAAAAACACTTGGCTTCTTAAGCCTCACTAAAAAAAAAAAAAACGGGTTAAAAAAAACCGAAATCGAAATTTTTACCACCTGTAAATATTCGCAGGACTAACGTCAAATATGATTAGTAATAATAATAATGAAAAGTAATTAATAAATTTATTATTAATAAAAAGTAAAAACGATAATTATATATATAATATATATATATATATAAAATATATATATATATATAATATATATATATATATATATAGAAATATATATTTATATTATATATATATATATATATATAAATTATATATATAATATATATATTTATAATAATATATATATATATTATAAAAAAATGTGTGTGTGTGTTGTTATGTGTGCGTAAAATGTCGCGCGAGAAAAGAAAGAAATGAGGAAAAAAAATGAACGAAGAAATGAGTGGGGGTAAGAAGTGAATGAAGAAATGAGGGGGATCGATTGGGGCCAAGATTTCACTCCCTCTCTCTTGGAGGTAAAATCCCTTCCCCTGCAATTCTCCCATTCAACGACAAATTTCCCTTCCCTCCGCTCTGGAGGCAATACTCCAATTCAATGCCGATTTTTTCTTTTATCCCTCAACTCCTTACTCTTGTCCCCTTTACTATTCGATTCATATATTATTGAATGAATATAACAAATTTACTAACGCACGTTTTTTATAACAACTTTTTCTGAAACTTGTCTTATCTTCCCCTGTCTGCTGTTTTTGAGTTTACCAATCTTTAACTAGCTCTAATTACTTTACTAATTATGATAAACGAAAAATTTTTTCACTAAACTGATTTACTAACTCTGTACTTTCATTTAGTAAAATAAAAAAAAATTAATTAATCTAATCTTAATTACTTAATTTACAGGTGTCAATTGCATAATTTTTCTATATATATCTTAAAAAAACTTCCTTCAGGAACCATATACAAGAAAAAAAATGCAATTAAACAATTTTTTGTATTATTTTTCTAGTAATTTTGCTTTAAAAAAAAACAAAAAAAAACATACATAAAAAATAATGTCATTAATCAAAAAATTAATTATTTAATATATTCTTTATATATTAAAATGTCTCTAAAATTTTTATTATTTTCACACTTTTCACACTCTATATTAAGTAGCTCTTTTCTAATAGCTATAATGGGGAATTTTTTCCTGTCACCCATTTGTAAAAATTTGTTTTGTAATTTTTGGAAAACAATAACATATGTTTTCTTTAACTTTTAACACCTTTTGTGTTGAAATTTGCACAATAATGAAACATACTATATATATTAAAACCCACAGGTGATAGTATATTGCATGCCAAATGTGCACAATTTCCTATTCTAATTTAAACTTTAGTGTAAAATTTGTTTTTTGTGTGAAAATTAATTTCTGTACTCACAGTACTTCTATTTGAATTTTCCACCTTTAACAGCTTGGCAAAGGTTTTGGATTTGGAGTCTATTAGTGACAAAGCAGTCACCTCTCAAAGAATTGCTAAAACAATTGGCTCTTGTAGTCACAGAATTTCCAGGTACGTATGAATGACTTCCTTCTCTGTCTCCGTTACGATCCTTAGTCTTGTAGTCGCAACCAAACCAACCACGATCTCGGAGCTAAAACATGAGAAGATATGACCATTACATCCGTCAGTCAAGTTGTCGCCAGTGTGGTCTCAAGATCTCTTCAATTTTGACCATAGCAGGAGTGTAATAAAGACGCGGCAATTCCTGAGATTATTTTATTTTACATCCTATCCAAAACATCCATAATAAAATATTCTTAAAAAACTCTTCTAAAAAATTGTAGTCTGAAAGACTACTTCCAAAAAACCTAAATAAAGAGAAATGGAAAATACGCTATCAGTTACATATAATTTTAAAAAATCATTAAGCTGTAATTAAAAATCAATTAGTTGTATTTCAATATATAACAATATTATAACAAATAAAAACACATCAAATTTCTCCAATATTACAATTCATATTTTTATTAAAAATAATAAAAGTATTAATTGCAATATAATTAGTAATTACAAAATATATCAAAAATATTAATTAACAAATATATTTCATGGCAGCATCTTTATTTTTAAAACAATAAAATATTAAGTAAAACAGTTTTAGAATATTTTATTATTATTATTATCATTATCATTATTATTATTATTATTTAAAATAAATTACTGTTACCTTTGCACAGCGGTGGAAATGTTTTTTAATGAAAGTGAGAACGTCCTTTGTTTGTCTCACTAATCTTTTATCTGCCTTTATTTTTAAGTTTTACAATTAAAAATGGAAAAAGAAAAAACAGTATACCATTTTGTACATTATATAATATATATAATATATATAATATATAATATATTCAAAATAATATATACTATATCATGTTTCACTTCTCTAAGCAAACTTCTATCTTTAATTTAAATTTTCGCGCCTCTATGACACTACTTAAGGGAGCTATTTCATTAGCTGGTTACTTTAGCAGGTCTCAGGCCCAAACAAACGACTTTTCTTGTGATCCAACCCTTTTTAAAAGATCGTATCCCTCCAAAACCCTCTCTAATCTCTCTAAACCCCTAAAGTTTCTCCCTCTCATTCCCCATCATTCTCTCCCTCTCTCAATCGTTCTTCTAACGTGAAGTCTAAAATGGATTTCTTGAAACAAATCTAGATTCTAGATTGATTCCTAGATTTAGGAATGGATTTAGGAATGGATTTTTTAGGAATAGATATTCCCAGATTGAGAATTGAGTCACAGACTGATTTCAACATCATGGCGCCAATTTTATGATCCAAAAGCTCAACAAAGTGCCGATTCAGGCCATAAAAAAGATATTAAAAGAAAAGTTAGTTAAACACAAAACCGAAGCTTGAGAAATGGATTATGAAGCAGAAATTTGTTTTCAAATTATAAGTTTATTTCCAAATCAAGAAAGTTTTATTGATTTTATTTATTGAGAAATCTGATTCACAATATATATATATGTTATATATATATATATATATATATATATATAAATATATATATATATATTATATATAATATATATAAATAATTTATTATATAATTTAAATATATATATAAATATATATATATATAATATATATATATATATATATATATATATATATATATATATATATATATATATATATATATATATATATATCTTTTTAATTATATTATATACACAATATATAATATAATATATATATATATATATATATATATATATTTATATATGTTTGTGTGTAGATGTGTGTTTGTGTGTATGCAGTAAAATATTGTTCTTTTTCAACTTTAATGTAGTGAGTCTCAGGAAAAACCAATATTAGGAATAGTGCTGCCCTTGGAATGCATAATTACTATTTTTGTTAATGTTATCTCTTATTGCTTTGCTTAAGATAAAACAACTGCTACTTTAATAATAATAAATATAATAATAATAATAATAATAATAAATAAATAATATTTAATAACAATATAAATAATAATAATAATATTAGTTAATAATAATAATAATAATAATAATAATAATAATAATAATAATAATAATAATAATAATAATAATAATAATAATAATAATAATAATAATAATAATAATAATAATAATAATTATTATTATTATTATTATTATTATTATTATTATTATTATTATTATTATTATTATTATTATTATTATTATTATTATTATTATTATTATTATTATTATTATTATTATTATTATTATTATTTATTTATTTTGATATTATTATTTTTATTTATTATATTATTAATTATTATTATTATTATTTTATTATATTATTATTA
>JABUQX010114661.1:27500-38520 GCA_015478945.1 Trachelipus rathkii | reverse complement strand
CAGTCGGATTCTCAATTCTTTATTAAGTGTTTAAGGTTCAAAGTAGCATTGAAATTATCACTCAACACCGCCTCATGTAAAGTTATAGTTCAATTTCATCAGATCATGGATATTAGGAGATTCCTTGGTACGTACGTTTTACCTTAAATATTATAATAAAATTTTGTGTATTTACTCCTGAAAAGTAGGAATTTTGTAACACATGATCTTACTTGTCCATATGAGGTTAGTTTCATTTTTAAAAAACTATTTTTCATTACAACACAGAAATTAGTGGTTTTCAACATAGTTTGCTATACTTTTAATTTTTTCTGTTAACATCTTTGAATGTTAGTAAAATTATTAGCCTATAACCATTTGTGGCAGAGATTTACAAGTAAAACCATATATATATATATATATATATATATATATATATATATATATATATATATATATATATATATATATATATATATATATATATATATATATATATATATATTATTTTTTTTTATTTTTTCTTTCATAAACTTTTTTACAGACAGGTTTCATAAATAAGAGAGTAAGTGGGAGTATATATTTGCGGCATGAAAGTGAAGGCAAAGCTGTGCCTGAAACCCCAGTATCCTGGGTAATAATAAAAAATAATAAATAATATGCTAATACAGAATATAATGATATATAAATAATGATAAAAATAAATAAATAAAAGTTACTTTAACAAAAACAATTAGGGCCTACATTGGCCTACTTAAATTTAAAAGTGCTATATACAAAAGAAAATTTGGGCATAGATTTGTTACTAGGAAGCCCCTGAGAGAGAAATAGGCCTTGGTTTATGCCTGATCCAAGGCTAGCTACCGTGAATAAACTAGCTAATATAGATGGTAAAATATATAAATAAAAATTGGCACGATATATTCACTTCACTCATGGGCCTTCCTAGTAGGCTTAATCAATAACGATAATATTTACATATTCAAAATAATTTCATATTTCACACCAATGGCACTTACCACGTTATAAAAGTCAATAAACTTGGCTTTAATAAGCCTAATTACGATGGTTAAGCGAAAATAATGTAGAGCGTCATGAACAGCGTATCGTAAAGAAGAAAATGGCGCTAGAATTAAAAATGCTAGAGGCATGTCAGTAGTATCGAAGTTTGGTAGTAGTATTTTAATTTCGAATTTGCGAAAATGAGAGTACGGTCACATATTACGTTTTACAATTTAATATTTGCACGGTATTTGGACTTAACCTGACTTCGTCACCACAGGTACTCCCCTGCAGTGCTAAAGGCACGATACGTTAATCCAAATAGCGCGCCGGCCATCGAATATGCCTACCTCTGCTCGATTGTCTAGTAGGAGCTTGGGATGGAGTCTGGGCAGGATTCCCTGTTTGCGATCGTGTGATCGGGCGAGTCGGAACATCTGCATGTGTCGTAAGAGTAGCCCGAGGTGGAACTGGAGGTGAAGAATCCTGAGCCGGAGTGGAGGAAGGCAAGGTTGACGATGACCGTGCGGGTGGAGTCTGAGCCGGTCGTATTGGTGCTGTTGGCTGAGGAGAAGGAGGAGGAAGAGATGCAGGAGGAGAGATAGGAACGTTAAAAGAACGAGTTGAAGGAGGAGAAATTGAAACAAAAGGTAAAGCGTCAGGGTCGAGAACAGGAAGAGGATTCGCCTCGAAGAAAGCAGGCTTAAGGCGATCGATCGAAACGACTTCTGTGCGTGTGGGACGCTGGATCGTGAAGAATTTCTCCTTCCTAAGTATCACAGGAAAAGGTCCGTCGTACTTAGGTTGGAGAGCGGTGCGGTGGGAGTCATGTCGAACGAAAACATGAGTGCAGGAAGAAAGGTCCTTAGGGATATAGGAATGCACCTTGTGTGGACGAGAAGGAGTTGGTCTCCACGACGAAGCACAGCGCCTCAAGCGGGTAAGATAAGCAAGCGGGTCGGCTGTAGAAGGAGGAGAAGACTGTGAAAAGAAGTCACCAGGAAGACGAAGAGGAGAACCATACACTAAATCAGCAGCCGAACAGTGCAGATCCTCTTTAACAGCGGAGCGAATGCCAAGCATTACGAAAGGGAGAGCGTCAGTCCAATTTTCCGGATTGGGCTGAGCTAGAAGAGAAGCCTTTAGCTGACGGTGGAAACGTTCAACAATGCCGTTCCCTTTTGGGTTAAAAGAAGTCGTGTGAATCTTCTCTGAACCAAGAAGATTCATCAAATCTCTCCATAAGAAGGATTCAAAAGGTCTACCTTGGTCCGTTGTGACAGAAAGCGGCACACCAAAGCGCGAAATCCAATGAGCCAAGAAAGCTTTAGCTATGGATTCCGCGTTGGCAACAGAGAGAGGGATAGCCTCGGTCCATCGTGTGAACCGATCTATACACGTAAGAATGTATTTCTTACCGCGGGAGGGAGGCAGAGGTCCAACAATGTCGATGTGGACACGTTCAAAGCGAGCACCAGGGGGTAAGAAAGTGCCTAGCGGGGACTTGGTGTGACGGTGTACCTTAGAACGCTGGCAGGGAAGACAAGTGCGACACCAAGTTGCTACGTCGGCATTCAGATCAGGCCACACAAATCGGGCAGCAACCAGTTTGCGTGAAGCCTCAATGCCAGGGTGGGAAAGCGAGTGAAGATTGAGAAGACAGCCTTACGGAACGATGCAGGTACGAAAGGACGAGGAGATCCTTGAGAGACATCGCACAGAAGTTTCTTCTCTATCCCAGGGAGTTGGAGCCACTCCAGCTTGAGAGAAGAATCTTGTGGAAGCGCAGGATCCTCAGTAGTCTGGCACGTTGCCATAGCGTCGTAGTCGATGTTGGGTAAGGCTGAAATCGCGTCGATTTCAATGCGGGAGAGAGCGTCAGCAGTGAAGTTGTCGACACCTGAAATATGTCTGACATCAGTAGTGAACTGTGAGACATACTCAAGGTGACGAGCTTCTCGAGGAGAGTGCCGTTCGTTTCTGGAGACCATAGCGAAGGTAAGTGGTTTGTGATCAGTGAGTATGTGGAACTCACGACCCTCCAGAAAGTAGCGGAAATGACGGACGGCGAGATACATCACAAGTAACTCCCTCCCGAAAGCACTGTAGCGAGTCTCAGGAGGTTGCAACTTGCGAGAGAAAAAGGCCGAGAGAGACCACACTCCGTTCAGGTGCTGCTGGAGAACACCTCCGACAGCAAAATCGGAGGCATCTACCTGAACTCTGGTCGGAGCTGAGTCCTGAGGGTGGACTAAGAGTGTGGCTGAAGCGAGTGCTTCTTTGGAAGCTTCAAAAGCAGCAGTAGCTTCGTCAGACCAGTCCACTTTTGTAGAACTGCCTCGGTGCTTGGGGCGGATGAGAGCGGTGAGGGGTCGAAGAATATCAGCGCCCGATTTGAGAAAACGATGATAGAAGTTAAGCATGCCGAGGTACTGACGAAGCTGCTTCTGAGAGACAGGCCTAGGGAAGGTGCGAATGGCCTCGACGCGCTCTGCAAGAGGACAAATACCATCCGCTGAAACAGTGTGTCCTAGAAAAGTAAGAGAAGGGACACCAAAAACACACTTTGCCGGGTTGAGACGCATGCCACATTCGTCTAACCTGGCAAAAACGGCACGTAGATGTTGCTCATGCTCGGCAGGAGAAGAGGAAGCTATGAGGAGGTCATCGAGATAAGCAAAAGCGAAAGGGAGACCTCTAAGAACGTCATCGATGAAGCGTTGAAAAGTCTGAGCTGCACCCCTCAAACCGAACGGCATTCTGGTATACTCAAAGAGGCCAAAAGGAGTGATGATGGCCGTCTTCGGTATGTCCTCTAGTGCGACTGGGATCTGGTGGTAAGCCCTGACAAGATCCAATTTACTAAAAATGGATTTACCAGCCAGATTAGAGGTGAAAGACTGGATGTGAGGGACCGGGTAGCGGTCTGGTATCGTACAAGCGTTCAGAGCCCTAAAATCTCCCACAGGCCTCCAATCAGAAGCACCTTTAGGGACCATATGGAGGGGGAGGACCATGAACTTTTGGAAGGGCGGACGATACCAAGTTCGAGCATGTGCTCAAACTCCGCCTTGGCTGCCTTGAGCTTGTCAGGAGGCAGACGCCGAGCACGAGCGAAGGTGGGAGAGCCCGTAGTCTCTATATGATGGCGCACAGAATGTTGAACAGGAGAAGAAGAAGAACAAGGGTTCAACAGCGCCGGAAAATCCTTCTGCAGGATGGTGAAGAAGGGGGAGGTACCAGAAGAAGGAGCAACCGCAGAGATGCCTTTAAGAGCAGAAGAAACTACGGTACCTGCAGAAGACAGAGACGTACAACCGTCAACCAATCTCCTGTTTCTTAGATCGACCATAAGGTCGAAATGTGACAGAAAATCAGCTCCCAAAATGGGTTGGGTAACGTCAGCGACCACGAATACCCAGGGGAATTGACGGCGGAGAGAGAGGTCTAAGGTGCACAAACGCTCACCATAGACAGGGATGGTACTACCATTTGCTGCGTAAAGAGCCCGGTCAGGAAGAGGAACAGCGGACTTCTGGGTAGCATCTCGAGGTAATAAAGAATAAGACGCTCCGGTGTCGATCAGAAAGAACAGGTTTGTAGACCTGTCGAAAAGACGAAGGACATCCTGAGACGAAGAAGGCGGAGAGGAAGAACAAACGGAGGGGTGGCCAGCTGGATCCACCGCCTTTATGGATTGCTGGCGAAGAGGTTTCCCGACAAAGTGCAGGGTTGGGAGCACTTAGTCGCCTTCAGGCCATACCGATGGTGATAAAAACAATATCCGTTAGGGTATTGTGTATGGCCAGGGGTGGGAGAACGGCCAGAGGAGTGGGTGCGGGAAGATGAA
Source organism: Trachelipus rathkii (assembly GCA_015478945.1). Classification (NCBI taxonomy): domain Eukaryota; kingdom Metazoa; phylum Arthropoda; class Malacostraca; order Isopoda; family Trachelipodidae; genus Trachelipus; species Trachelipus rathkii. The sequence continues at coordinate 33,689 of JABUQX010114661.1, read as the reverse complement.
TCCTTTGGGGACCGTAGCATAACAGAGATGTCCTTCAGCACCGCCTTGACATCAGCCATGCCTTGTTCCAGAGATGTAAGACGGGCCTCAACTCTAGAAAACGGAGAGGAACATGGATCGTTAGAGGCGTCGTAAATAGAGCAGGGATACGAGGCATGAGATGGGTACGCCGAGTAAGAAAGAGCAGCGGAAGAGCGAACAGAAGAAACCACATGGGTGGGAGGAGAATCTGTCTCAACCATGACGAAAGCAGCAGAAGAAGGTAAGAGAAAAGAAATTGTGAAGAGAGGAGAAGGTAAGAATTAGGAGAGGGAAGAATGAAGGAAGAAAGCAAAGCCACAGCACAAATACAAAAAAGTAAAAAAAAATAATAATGTAAAAGATGGCAGTGCAAAAATGTAATAATAACTATCTATGTAATAATAACTATTGAAAACTATTCTGTTTCCGGTTTGAAAACTATTCTATTTCCGGTTTGAAAACTATTCTGTTTTCGGCATGAACTAATCTGTTTCCGGTTTGAAAAGTATTCTGTGTCCTGCTTGAAAATAATTCTGCTTTCGGCCTGAACTAATCTGTTTCCGGTGTGAAAAAACTGCAAATAGTGATAAGAGTAACAAAATAAAAATAAAATATCAAAACAAACAATATAAAATAAAGAAAAAATTTGAGAATAAAAATAAATAATAATAATAATAATAATAATAATAATAATAATAATAATAATAATAATAATAATAATAATAATAATAATAATAATAATAATAATAATAATAATAATAATAATAATTTTAAAGCTCTGTCCTTTAACAGTAGAACAGAGGGTTAGCTGTGGACGCCGAGGTTCCAACAGACACGAAAAGCTTGAGATTCTGGGAAGGCTGGGGTGTTGGGGCCTACTTCAACAGGTAGGCTCTTGCTCACTCCGGGAATTCACCACTGAAGTTCTGATGGTAGTTGCTTTCAGAAACTTCTTGCAGAAGGTTTCATAAATAAGAGAGTAAGTTGGAGTATATATTTACAGCATGAAAGTGAAGGCAAAGCTGTGCCTGAAACCCCAGTATCCTGGGTAATAATAAAAAATAATAAATAATATGCTAATACAGAATATAATGATATATAAATAATGATAAAAATAAATAAATAAAAGTTACTTTAACAAAAACAATTAGGGCCTACATTGGCCTACTTAAATTTAAAAGTGCTATATACAAAAGGAAATTTGGGCATAGATTTGTTACTAGGAAGCCCCTGAGAGAGAAATAGGCCTTGGTTTATGCCTGATCCAAGGCTAGCTACCGTGAATAAACTAGCTAATATAGATGGTAAAATATATAAATAAAAATTGGCACGATATATTCACTTCACTCATGGGCCTTCCTAGTAGGCCTAATCAATAACGATAATATTTACATATTCAAAATAATTTCATATTTCACACCAATGGCACTTACCACGTTATAAAAGTCAATAAGCTTGGCTTTAATAAGCCTAATTACGATGGTTAAGCGAAAATAATGTAGAGCGTCATGAACAGCGTTATCGTAAAGAAAGAAAATGGCGCTAGAATAAAAATGCTAGAGGCATGTCAGTAGTATCGAAGTTTGGTAGTAGTATTTTAATTTCGAATTTGCGAAAATGAGAGTACGGTCACATATTACGTTTTACAATTTAATATTTGCACGGTATTTGGACTTAACCTGACTTCGTCACCACAATATATATATATATATATATATATATATATATATATATATATATATATATATATATATATATATATATATATATATATATATATATATATATATATATAAATATATATATATATATATATATATATTTATATATATATATATATATATATATATATATATATATATATATATATATATATATATATATATATATATATATATATATATATATATATATATTTTTTTCAGTAAATTTGAAAAGGAAGAACTCAGATAAAAATGAAAATGGTAGCGGTGAAAACGAAGAAGACACCAATAAGTCAACTAAGATTACACAAGAGGCAATCCCTCCTACTTCGATATTTCGCATGATGAAGAACCCATACCCAGGCCCAGCACCTCGACGAGTCAAGATATGGGTCCAGATTTCGGAGCTAGCGTTTCAGTAGATGACAGTCACGAAAATGATATTGGTAGATACGTTGGGCATTCATCTATGATTTCGACTGAGAAAAAGAAACAGTTACTGAAAGAGTGTTGGATTCCACCTAAGACCTATAATTTTTTGAAGATGCTACCCACTTAAAGATGAAATTCAATTATGAATGGTTGGAGACATATTCACCTTGGCTGACATATTCCAGGCGCCTAAAGGGAGCATTTTGCAAGTTTTGTATTTTATTTCCACCAAATTAAAGTTTGGTCAGAGGAGTCCTAGGCTCTTTAATAATGACCTTTCACTAAATATAAAGATGTTCATGCGGTTTGTAAGGGGGACACAAACAAAGAGTGGCATAAAACTGCTGTTGAAGCTGCAAGATTGTTCCTACAGGACGTGCCGGTAGACATCCAAATTAACCAGCATTCTAAGGAAATCATAGAAGAAAATAAAAAAAAATATTATCCTCAATATAATAGATGCCGGAGAGATCAGTCGTTGAAAAAACATTTTGAAAAGGGAAGAAAAATGCCACATACCAATCAGTTCAGATTCAGAATGAGATCATTTCTCTATGTGGTACTACTAGGAAAGCATCGTTAATAAGTTAAAGGAAACGTTCGCGTATAGCTTACTAGCAGATGAAACCGCGATATTTCTGGAATGGAACAATTATCCATATGGTCGCGCGATTTCGACAAAGAGTCCGATGAAATCAAAAAGGAATTTATTGGCTTTGTAGAACTAAAAGCGTTTGACGCAAAAACCTGAAAGCCATTGACGATTTTGTCACAACCGAAGAACTGGATCGAGAAATGCGTGGGCTTGGGTTTCGATCTTTGTTCTGATGTCTGAGCAAGAAGGAGTGTCCAAGTAATATTGTGGAAAAAAGTATAAAAAAATGCATTGTTCTTTCATTGCGCTCTTCACACAAACAAAATCTAGTTGTAAATGATTTGAATACAATACCAGAAATCCGCAATATTGTGGGAACTATAAAGGACATTATTACGTTTTTTCGCGAGTCGGTCTTGAGAAGAAAATTAATGCCAAACATCCCAAGCCTATGCCAGACCAGATGATCTGAACAACACAAGTGCATCAGAGTGTTTAAGGAGCACTTTGTACGAATGATGCAAGCATTAGAAATCCTTTCCATTGAAGGAAATACCGCCACAAGAAAAGGCGCTTCAGTTGCATTCAGCGGCATGAAGTCGTCACTCATCATCACTCTGATATTTATCGAAGTACTCTGCGATGTTAGAGCCAGTTGTAAATGCTCTCCAATCCAAGACCTTGGATATCGTAAAAACCTCGCAGCACATTCAACATATTGTGGAAATGGTTAGGAGCCATCGGAAAGATGAAGAAAAAATCACAGATGAAGTGTTAAAAGAAGCTAATCAAATCGCCGAGCAACTGGGACTTGATCTGAATATACCACGGATTTTTGGTAGGCAGCAGCACCGCAGCAACCATCCAGCAACAAATCCCACGGAGTTCTGGAGAAGATCCTTAATAACTCCGTATCTAGATTTTATAACCTCTTCTTTGGAATTACGATTTTCTACTGAAAATACACCTGCTTATGCATTGACATATCTACATTCTTTCCACATGCTACTCAAAACAATCGATGAGTTAAAGGAAAAGACAGCTTCATTTTATAGTTTTTACCACTTAGAAGGCATATAAGAAGAGCTAGAACTTTGTACAAAATTTGGAAGGACAAGAAACTGAGTAGTGAAGAACTAAAAGATCTTGTTGTCTCCCAAGTCTTAAAGAAGACTGAACCTTTCTTTCCGTCGACGAAAAAGGCTTTGATGATACTACTCGCCCAGCCATGCATCACCAGTACAGTAGAACACTCTTTCAGTACTTTGCGAAGGATCAAGACTTGTCTGCGAAGTACTATGAAAGAAGAGAGGTTAAACGGACTGGCTATGATGAGTGTACACAGAAAAATTTGTGTTTGACAATTATTATTTTATTCAAACAGTAGTTGATAAATTTACGTTGAACCCAATGTTCTTGTGGTCCATGTTTTCCCCCAGGAGGTTCAGCACGAGCGCTGAAGAAGTTGAAAATTTTCAGAGCCATAGTTGCCAATTTATTTCTAGTTAAGAACTACTGAAGTCGTTCTCAGTTACTATATATATATATATATATATATATATATATATATATATATATATATATATATATATATATATATATATATATATATATATATATAGGCTATATATATATATATATATATATATATATATATATATATATATATAATATATATATATATATATATATATATATATATATATACTATATCTATACTTCTGCCCTTGGCCCACCTTAATTGGAGCACACTGCTTCCAGGAAGCTGGCCGCCGCCACCGGGCGGTTCCACAGGTCGCGAGAGCAAATATAGAGAAGTCGGCACGGGGGCGTCGAGAGCTGGGCATCTCAGAAGGAGGTGCTCTATTGTATCTTGAGAATTGTAGCATCTGGTGCAAGTGGGGGAGGTGACGTTGTCTAGTTTAAATCTATGTTTATATTGCATGAGTCTCGGGTGGTGACCCGATCTGCACCGAGCGAGGTCCATTTGGCCTCTTCTGGACAGCGTTTCTTCTATCGGGAAGAGTTTTGGGGAGGGGGTATTTAATAAAGTATTATTTGGGCGGTTTTGAAGGTAAGTGTTTGTTAGGTGGGTATGGATATGTGAAGTCCATGGCCTATTGGGAGGGGGCGGGGGAATTATATTATAAATGTTGTAATAGAATTGTGCTGGTGAAGAAGGGGGGGATTTTAGTCTTTGTCGAGGGGGATTGGAGAGAATTTGGTGACAAGAGTGGGTTGGGTTACGGGTCTTCTGATAGAATTGAGTCCCCACCATCTCGAGATGTGTGGAAATGGGGAGGATGGAGGCTTCATCGTGTAAATGTTGGATTGGGGTGGTTTTAGTACAACCTGTGATAATTCTAAGGGCTGCGTTTTGGGAGATTTGTAGTTTATTTGTGTTTGATTTTGAAATTGCTGGGAACCATGCTGGGGAAGCGTAATTTAAGTTAGTTCTAAGAAGTTGCTTATAGATAGTAGTGAGTGTGTGTTTACTGTCGCTGAAGTTGTGTTGGGAAAGGGTTCGGAGGGTGTTTAGTTTTCGTTGAGTTGTGGAAGTGATTTGGTCAATATGGGGGAAGCGTCATGTGGGTGTCAGCCAGCAGTCCTAGTATTTTGGGGTTTGTTTAGTGGGAGGGGTTATTGTTCCAGAGTAATTAGGGATGGAGGGAGGGTTGATGTCCGGTCGGTGGTTAAATAGAGTGATGGAGGACTTAAGGGGGGATGCTGTCATTCTATTGGTGATTAACCAGTTTTCTAAAGAGTGTAGGTATTCTTGGGTATGTTGTGTGGCTGTGTTTACGTCTGGGTGTTGGGAAATGAGGCTAATGTCGTCTGCATACGTGATTAGTTTGGTGGAGTGGTGGATTGGGGTGGGTAGGTCTGCAGTGAAAAAGTTGAATAAAAATGGAGAGAGAATGGCTCCCTGTGGGACGCCGTTTTGTAATTTGATAGAGTGGGAGAGGTTGTTTTTGTATAATACTTTTGCAAAACGGTTGGTGAGGAAATTGGAAAGCCATTTTTTGTCATTATTTTCTAAAGGGGAATGGAGGATTTTTTGAATTAGGAGGTGTGTGGGGACGGTGTCAAATGCTTTGTCTATGTCTATTGCTGTGAGTATAGATCTATGGGAAGGTGATTGGTTGAAGCCATTAATGATGTGTTGTGTGAGGGAAGTGAGGGCTGTGGTAGTAGAGTGGTTGCTTTTAAATCCGTGTTGGAAGTCTGGGAGAGGGATAGATTGGGAAATTTTATTTAATATTAATTTCTCTAGCAATTTACTGATGGAACAAAGCAGAGAAATTGGGCGATAGGAGAAAGATTTGGGGGAGCTTTTGGTTTGAGTTTAGGGATTATGTATGCTTGTTTCCAGATTGGGGGAATGTAGTTGAGTTGCCAGGATTTATTGAAGATGTCTGTAATTAGGAGGATTGCGTT
>JABUQX010114661.1:0-15000 GCA_015478945.1 Trachelipus rathkii | reverse complement strand
TTGTAACAAAAATTATTAAATATATAACACTGTTAAGTTGAACAAATCTCTTTCCCCGTCTCAACTTCCAGCGTCCGGTTTTCGATCTCCTCCCCCGCCTGATGTCCCCCCTAAACTTCATTTCAAAGTTGCACATCCTATCCCAATTCCAAAACCTCCTTTACCACCACCTCCGCCTATCCCACAAGGTCCTTTGCTTCCTCCGTCAGATCTTCAAATTCCTTCCACTCACGACTCCCCTCCTCCACTTCCTATCACTTTAGCTAAAAATACTTCACCTCCCTCTCCTCCTGATGATAGATCTCGTGACCACACGTTCGTTCCTAATTTCCCAATGAGAAACACAATGAGAAACACCAACATTCCACACCCCATGGCTTTAAGAAACAGACAACAGGGTACTGTATTAAGAGGGAACAGAGAATACTTACTTCCTCCACCCACAAAAACATCCCTCAGGGCAGCAGCGTTTACCGCCCCCAAACCTCCTAAACATGAGGATGTTTGTTTTTTTTTTTTTAAAATTACCACGGGCCGCTCTCTTTATATACAATTTATTTTACGATCAAATGATAAATACAAAAACATATTAAGAAAAAAAACCATTTCTAACATGAAAATCTGAACCTGTAAACAACATATTCATTGAAAATAGAAAGATAAAAAAGAATAGTATATAGCGTTCGATATAGACCTGAGAAAGAATTTATTTGAATGATTTTATATCACCGACACGTTTACGATTTCTTAACACCAAAATTTTTTTTTTATTTCATATCACAAACTGTGTAGAATAGAGTTTTTATGAAACTCATTTTTTTAACTGATCAAGATTAAGAAAGCACCTTTTATTTAACTAATTGGAAAATACTATTGCTAAATTAAGTAATAAAATTTAACTTTTATTTGGAAAATAATGAATTTCTTCTTCAATAAAAGACACTAGTTTTTAACTTTACATTTGTATTTTGTTGAGAAATTTTGTTCAACTTAACAGTGTCATATATTTAATAATTTTTGTTACAAAATGCTAAAAGGTAGTTTTATATGACTGCCCACTTTGAAATTCATTTATTTATTTTTTTAATTTTTTTTTAGGCACCTCGCGTGGTATTTAAGAGTGAAAATACTATTGAATTTTTGTTTGAAATTATTTACTTGTACAATAAAGTGAAGCAGCAGATAGCAATTTACTACCCCAAGGCTTTTACCTAAAATATCGCCCACAGAAGAAATCTTTTTGGGGCGAAATATATATATATATATATATATATATATATATATATTATATAATATATATAATATAGATTATAATATATATTATATAGTATATATATAGATATATATAATATATATATATATATATATATATATAATATATATATATATATATATATATATATATATTTTACATATTTATTATATATATATTATATATTTATATATATATATAATATATATATATATATATATATTATATATATAATATATATATATATATATAATTATATATATAATATATATATAATTATATATATATATATATAATATATAGGTTATAATTGGTTTAAAACTACAAATTGGTTAAAAACTACAACTCATATCTTCAAAACTACAAATAGATACAGGAAAAGGAATACATTGTTGGAATCCTGGTAAAATTTTAGTGAGGAAAATGTAAAAAAAAAAATAAAAAAAATAATTAAAAAAAAAATATCATATCTCAAAAACTACAATGCTACACTAAAAAGGAATACATTTTTGAATCCTTGTAAAATATTTTCGTTAGGAAAATGTAAAAATAAAATTAATAAATAAATAAATAAATAAAATAGATATTGGCTATTTTTTTTAGGGCAAATAAAAAGAATATGTATTATACTTATATATATATATAGAAAGGTATTTACACGGCAATGTAGGGGGCTCGAGCGACCGTGGAACACAGGGGGGACGTTTTCCATACCCGTAGGGGAGGGGCGAGGAACCCGCGGACACCCAAATACCAAAGAGCGCGGGGTTCCGGAGACCCTTCCCGGAGGGGGGAATTAGTCCGACCCCGTAGTTCCCCGGAAGGCCGAGAGACCCCGACTCCTGCCATCGGTGCGGTATACCCTTGGGGTATTCTTTAGTAAAAAAAAAAGCAAAATTTAATAGAAAATCTGTATATTTATTTTAACGAGTAAACCAATAAAAGCGTCTCTAAATTAGCTCTCGTCCACATATCTAATATTATTAGCAAAATAATTTTATTATTATTTTTTTTTTTTACATTTTCCTATGTAAAATTTTACCAAGATTCCAAAAATGTTATTTCTTTTCGCTGTAGCTATCTGTAGTTTTTGAGATATAATTTTGTTTTATTTTTTTATTTATTTTTATTTTTTATATTTTTTTACGTTTTTCCGCACTAAAATGTTACCAGATTCCAACAATGTATTCCTTTTCCCTGTATCTATTTTGATAGTTTTCGGAGATATGAAGTTGTAGTTTTAACCAAATTATACTATATATATACTATATATAATATATTATATATATATAATATATATATATATATATTATATATTTATATATATGTATATATATATTATATATATATATATATATATATATATATATATATTATATATATATGTGTATTTGTGTGTGATGTGTGTGTATAGTACTGTATGTATTGTATGTGTGGATATAATTATAGACAGATTAAACTTATCATTAAATTTCATATTGATAGAAGACAGAAAAAATTGAAACTTTTAATATGAGCAATAAGAGTCAATACAACCCTTTTCCAAAGAAAGTTAAATTACTTTCTATTTTTCCCGTCTGAAGAATAGATTCAATTGACTCATTTCTGCGGAAAGGAGGGAAAGCTATTTAATCAATCTCGGAGAAGGACTATTGTTAGGAATAAATTTATCTTTAAGACAAACCAATTAATTGCCTTTTCATATCTTAAAATCTCGTAGTAAAATTTTGATACTTATGAACAACTATATAAACCTCAAAGTCATCCAAGGTACCTTCAAAAATATATGCAATCTTTTTAAAACAAAATACTGCGCAATAAAAGAAATTCTGAATTATTATTTTATTAAAAAACTCCAAAGTTAAAAACGTAATATATATATACACAATCCTAATTCCAAACAAATATATATAAGTGGTTATCAACTTGCAACATGAATCTTTCACTTACCAAAACTCTTTTATCTTCCCAAGATTTTATTAAAAATTTGCAGATACATGATGATTCTGAACAGGATTCGCGAAGCACAGCTATTGCCGAAGTAGGCCGCGGTGTGGCAACAGTCAACTCCAAGAGCGAGGTGTATTTGAAGCAGTTGCAAGTTGATGTTGAAAGCTCAAGCACAGATGAAATTGGAGATGGTAACGATGGTGAAGTTTTCAATGGTGATGTTGGATTTGAGGTTGAGTCGCATATTACTTTGAATATGGAGTTTGCAGATGTTAGAAATTTGGAAGGTAGGAGTATCAATTGTTTTTCTTATGATAGGCCACACGATTTAGCTATAGAAGATAGTGTGCATATTGAGTCAGGTAGATTATTTGATTGCACAAATAGAATTAGTGGTTGTTCCACAAACGCATTCGGAGAGCAGATGGCTCTCGCGCCTATAGATCACTTGCCCAGTAATGGAACGAGCTTCGCATTTGATAAACAGGTCAGAGCAGACGCTGAGGTGAGGCGCAGCGAGAAGGTGAGATTGGATATGCCAGAGGGTCCTGAGAGACATGGCATGACGACTAGTGAAGCACTTATGGATATACAGCTTGGAAATGAAGGTGTAAGGCACACTTTCAATCTTTACAGACGGAAGAGAAGAGTTAGTAGTACTGACAAAATAAGTAGAAGAAATGCTTACGCAGCAACTGACACCATTAATAAACTATACTCTAGAATTAATAGTAATGAATGGTATGAAAAAACTATTCAAGATGATTTATATAAGATAAATTTATTAGGAAATATTTCTCCAAACTCTTCGCATAATTTACTTCCTTCTCCCTCTTATTTTAACAATCTCTTACCCTTTGATTCTCATATTGACTCTCGTTCTTTTGAATATTTGATTAGTAGTTTTAATGTATCCCCCAAGTTAACTTCCTTCTCTCATAATGATTTTGCTTCTTTAAATACCCCAAATATTGAATCACAAGGCACTAACCAGATTTCTATAAATGATTTCTCCGATTCTTTTGTCACTTTTAATGAAGCTATTTTACCCACTCCCCATCCAACTTCTGTTTATTTAGACTCAGACGAAACTTTTAAATCTCCCTCTCCCTCTCCAGAGGCACTTCCAGCTCCAAATTTTTCGTCTTTTTCTTCTCACCCACTACCTAAAGCGGAGTCACATCTTCCTCTGTATCCCATTGATTTAACCCCTTCCTCTGCTCCTCCCGCTCTTCAACAAGAGTTAACATTTTCTTCATCTTTTACAAATGACACTAATTTGGCAGTAGATGTAGACGATATCTCTCACCCATTGATTGGCCCGGCTTATTTTCTCAACTCGCATATATCATTCGATACTTACACTTTAGAGAATAAACGCTTTTTAATCGACTCGGGTTCTAATTCGAGTTTGGCCAGACGATCTCTTATTTTAGAATTAGAAAACAAATTTTGTATTAATATACCACTTACTAAAACACCGATCACTTTGAAGTCCATCACTGGAGATGTTTTTGATCAACTTGGGACATCGATTTTAAATTTACACATTAAAAACGTAGTTGTACCCATAAATTTCATTGTCGTCGATGATTCACTTTGTGGCTTTAAAGCAGATTTTCTTTTGGGTACTAATTTTCTAGCTCTACCTAATATACGTTTTGAGGCGCATAAAAATACTATCGCTGTTTTGTCTGACACTGCCTACATTTCAATACCTCTCACTCCCATCTATCCCCAGCGCCAAAGCAATCCCACACCAGAGGTACACCACAACACATCTTTACCTCTTTATCATAATGAAACTAGCTTTGTTAATGATTTATTAATTGATACTGACACAAGGTATAACCTCTCTATTATTGAAAATGTCACTCTTGATTCCCACTCTAAAACAACTTTGTCTGTCAAAGCTCTGTCTTTAGCGAACACCCCCCCTCCCGAAAAACTAATTTTAACTTCTGAAAAGGCTTTTCTTCATAACTTTCTCTTTATAGGTGGTGTAATGAGCTCGGTTGATAAAGGTCACGTTCTTTTGGATATTATAAATATGTCAGCAGCACCTCACACGCTGCAAACAAATACCTTTTTAACTACAGCCAATCCTCTTTTCACTCTTGACTCTCCTTTGGACACTTCGCATATTAATGTCGCTTCCTCGTCTAAAGGTTTAACCCCGTCCCAACTTCGTAAAACATATAAAGAAATTATTCAAGAGTCTTTCAAAAACGAGGAAGATGAGTGCGCAACACTTACTGATCCGAATCAACTGGAAAATTTATTGGATCTTCTCATGGCCTACAAGGATATAATAGCTTTGGAAGATGATGAAGTTCCTATTTGTCCCCTAACGAAGTTTAGTGTTACTTTGAAAGACGACGCTCCAAAGGTATTATACCGACCTCAATATCGACTCCCCCACCGCTACCTCAAAGATATTGAGCGGTGGGTGGAGGATTCGTTGGACAAAGGTTATATTAGACCCATCTCCAGCCCTCACAGCGCCCCCCTTCTGGTGATACCAAAAAAAGGATCTGCAACTAACCGTATTGTTGCAGACTATCGACTTCTTAATTCCCACACTGTCCTTTCGCGCTTCCCCCTTCCGTGTATTACGGACATTTTAAGTTCACTGGGAAACAGTTCCTTCTACACAGCTTTGGACTTAAAATCAGGCTATACCTGCATTGAAATCGAAGAGGAGACACAACCGCTCCTCGCTTTCAGAACAACAAGGGGTCAGTATACCCCTACGAGATTAAATTTTGGATTAGCTAATGCTCCCTCGTGTTTTGCGAATCTAATGGAACTCGCTTTGCATCATCTATTAGGTGACGCCTGCAGAGTTTTTCTTGACGATGTTCTTATTATGGGAACATCTCTGGAAAATCACCTAGAAAATATAAAGAAAGTCTTCGATTCTTTTCGCAAAAACAGGCTTAAAATGAAACTTTCGAAGTGTAAGTTTTTGAGGACCTCTCTCCTTTTTCTCGGTTTTAAAATCTCCAAAAATGGGATATCCCCAGATCCTCTAAAACTCAAGACTCTCACAGGGTTCAAACCCCCCACAAACGTCTCAGAAACGCGGTCTCTTCTTGGTTTTCTAACTTATTTTTCTCATTTATTACCCCATTACTCCCAGACTGTTAAACCTATTACACAACTCATAAAGAAAAATAGCACATTTTTCTGGGGACCTGAGCAAAATAAGGCTTTCGAGATACTTAAAAACGAACTCTTATTGCAACCGCAGTTGTGCTATCCCGATTATGACAAACCTTTCTTCATAAACACGGATGCTTCTAATGTTGCTCTGGGAGCCGTTCTATTTCAAATGGATGATAACAATAAAGAGAGACCTCTCTCCTTTATCTCTAGATTCTCTTTCTAAAGCTGTGAAACAAATACCATTACCTTGGAATTGGAAGTTTAGCAATTGTTTTCGCCATTTACGCAAATTCCGTGAACACGATCTTCGGTTACAGATTACAATTATTACGATAATCAACTTCTAATCCACCTCATCAAGACATAGACAACTCTCTGGAAGACTTGAAAGGTGGAATCTCTTTATACAACATTTCAATCCCACGATTGTTTATAAACAAGGTAAATTAAATATTGTTCCTGATTACTTGAGTCGCAACCCACCTCCTTTGACGCAGGTTTTCGCTCAACATACAATTTTGCCAACCACACGCTTCCATCTCACAAAGGAAAACTTCGTCAAAGAACAAAGAGCGTGTCCTAGATTAAAAGCTCTTTATGATTTCGCGAAGCCTCTTATCTCCCATAATAAACCTCTGCAGCAGCAAGACATTTCTGCAGATACATTTCCCCACGTCCTCATTGACGACATTCTTCATTATGCCACGCAAAATGGCGCATTTTTGATCCAGATCCCAGACTCCATGATCCACTCAATTATCGAATTCAACCACGACTCTCTCCCAGCCGGACACTGTGGTGTGGACAGAACGGTATATAGGATCAGGGAAAAATATATATTCCCGAGACTATACACACTGGTGAAGGAATATTGCAATACTTGCACCTCCTGCCAAAAGGTAAAGGGTAACAAACCTAAAAATGCCGAAATCAAATCGTACCCCATCCCTTTCGAGCCGTTCTCGAAGATTCACCTCGATATCCTTGGCCCATTGCCAACCTGCAAGGAAACTAAGGCGAAGTATATCTTGGTAATGAAGGACAGTCTCACGAGATACGTGGAACTTGTCCCTCTCATTCAGCACACCGCAAAGGACATTGCTCACGCACTTCTGGAAAGAATTATATGCCGTCATAGCTGTCCTCAAATTATTTTGAGTGACCGTGCCCCAGAGATGACTTCTCAGTTTCTAAAGGAAATTTGCAAACAATGGAAGATCAAGGCTGTTAACATCGTTGTTAGGCATCCTTCTAGCAACAGTTTGGCGGAGAGAGCCATGTTGCAGATTGCAAACCACCTCCGTCATTATGTAAACTCCAACCACAATGACTGGGGTAAATTAATTCCTTTCACTCAGATTGCTATTAATTCTACTTTTAATTCCTCTATAGGTTGTACTCCTCATTTTCTTTTACATACATACAACAAAAGACTTCCTTGGGACCTCCCCAATTATATTTCTCCTTTTACTAAAGGTTCCGAACCATCTAAACCTATTCACGAATACGTCAAAGATCTTGCAGAAAGAGCGAATCTCATTCGAGACCAAGCTCGTGACCACCTTTTGCAAGAAACAAATACACAAATGCTTAAACAACATAAGAAGGCATCTTCAACACCAATTAGAGTTGGTGATTATGTTTTTGTGTTGGACGTCAAGAAACCCGGGCAGTCACCGAAGCTTTTTCCCAAATGGTGCGGCCCCTTTCAAGTTAGGCAGTTGGTACATTTCAATAAATTACTTTTGCAGTGTTTACAAACATCTAAAACATTCATCGTCCATAGGGACAATATTAAGATAACAAAACTTAGAGCTGAAAATGTACCTATCTCCTCCGCAAACCCCAAAGTCGACCCTCCCCCTCCTAAAGACCCACCGTCTCAGGAACCACCTCCTAAAACCTCTCATCTGGCTAACCCTACTTCCCCTCCTTCTTCATCTGCTATTCCTCACACTATTTACTTCCAAAGACAGCTCCCTCCTTCATTGCAAACCCCTCCACCGGTTCCTTTACCACCTCCTTCCTTGTCCCCACCTCCTTCTTCTTCTCCTCTTTCGTCTCAGCCTCTTCTTCCTTCACAACCTCATTCACCTCTTCCAGCACCATCTCATCCATCACCCCCTCCTCCTCCTCCTCAATCCCCGCCTCCCTCCCACGCTCATTTGCCACCTCCAAATCCAAATTTTCTTTTCTCCCCTTCCCCTCCTCCTAGAGTTAATTTAAAGGTTTTCTCTACCACACCTCCACCCTCTACTTTCGGACGATTCTCCTTTCCCCGTCTCAACTATCCAGCGTCCGGTTTCGATCTCCTCCCCCGCCTGATGTCCCCCCTAAACTTCATTTCAAAGTTGCACATCCTATCCCAATTCCAAAACCTCCTTTACCACCACCTCCGCCTATCCCACAAGGTTCTTTGCTTCCTCCGTCAGATCTTCAAATTCCTTCCACTCACGACTCCCCTCCTCCACTTCCTATCACTTTAGCTAAAAATACTTCACCTCCCTCTCCTCCTGATGATAGATCTCGTGACCACACGTTCGTTCCAAATTTCCCAATGAGAAACACCAACATTCCACACCCCATGGCTTTAAGGAACAGACAACAGGGTACTGTATTAAGAGGGAACAGAGAACACTTACTTCCTCCACCACAAAACATCCCTCAGGGCAGAGGTTTACCGCCCCAAAGACCTTTTTGGAATCCTGGTAAAAATTTTACATAGAAATGTAAAAAAAAAAAAATAAAAAAAAAATTATGCTAATAATTATAGTAATATGATTAGAGAGCTATTTAGAGACCTTTTATTGGTTACTCGTTAAAATAAATAGACTTTCTATTAAATTTTGCTTTTTTTTTTTAACTAAAGAATACCCCAAGGGTATACCGCACCGATGGCAGGCAGCTGGGGTCTCTCGCCCTTTCCGGAAACTACGGGTTAGGACCTAATTCCCCCTCCGGGAGGGTCTCCGCGAACCCCCGCTCTTTGGTATTTGGGTCCGGGCGTTCCTCCGCCCCTCCCCTACGGGTATGGAAAAACGTCCCCCCCTGTTCCCCGTCGGCTCGACCCCCTACATTGCCGTGTAATACCTTTACAATAAGATATATATATATATTACTATGTCCCCTGCTCCTAAAAAAAATAGCCAATATCTATTTTTATTTATTTATTTATTTATTTATTTTTTACATTTTCCTAACTAAAATTTACAAGGATTCCAAAAATGTTTCCTTTCGCTGTAGCGATTGTAGTTTTTGAGATATGATTTCTTTTTTTTTATTATTTTTTTTTTTTTACATTTTCCGCACTGAAATTGTTACCAGGATATCCAACAATTGATTCCTTTTTCCTGTATATCTATTGTTAGTTTTGAATATGAGTCTGTTAGTTTTAAACCAAAAGTTAGTAGTTTTAAAACCAATTCACCTAACCCCTATATATATTATATCATATATATATAATATATAGTAGTATTATATATATATATATATATATATATATATTATTATTATATATATATATATATATATATATATTATATATTTCGCCCCAAAAAGATTTCTTCTGTGGGCGATATTTTAGGTAAAAGCCTTGGGGGTAGTAAATTGCTATCTGCTGCTTCACTTTATTGTACAAGTAAATAATTTCAAACAAAAATTCAATAGTATTTTCACTCTTAAATACAACGCGAGGTGCCTAAAAAAAAATTAAAAAAATAAATAAATGAATTTCAAATTTCAAAATTTCAAATTTTCTTTTCTCCCCTTCCCCTCCTCCTAGAGTTAATTTTAAAGGTTTTCCCTCTACCACACCTCCACCTCTATCTTTCGACGATTCTCTTTCCCCGTCTCAACTTCCAGCGTCCGGTTCTCGATCTCCTCCCCCACCTGATGTCCCCCCTAAACTTCATTTCAAAGTTGCACATCCTATCCCAATTCCAAAACCTCCTTTACCACCACCTCCGCCTATCCCACAAGGTTCTTTGCTTCCTCCGTCAGATCTTCAAATTCCTTCCACTCACGACTCCCCTCCTCCACTTCCTATCACTTTAGCTAAAAATACTTCACCTCCCTCTCCTCCTGATGATAGATCTCGTGACCACACGTTCGTTCCAAATTTCCCAATGAGAAACACCAACATTCCACACCCCATGGCTTTAAGGAACAGACAACAGGGTACTGTATTAAGAGGGAACAGAAAATACTTACTTCCTCCACCACAAAACATCCCTCAGGGCAGAGGTTTACCGCCCCCAAGACCTCCTAAATCATGAGTGTTGTTTTTTTAAAAAAATACCACGGGCCGCCTCTTTATTACATTTATTTACATCAAATGTATAAATACCAAAACATATTAGAAAAAAAAACATTTCTAACATGTAAAATCTGAACCTGTAAACACATTTCATTGAAAAGAAAGTTATAACAAATTAATATTAAGATCAATAAATTTCAAACTTTCTTCATTTGCATAATAACGCAATATACAACCTTCTTCTCATAAAACCCTCTCTTCTTCTCTATCTTCACAGACAAACATGTTGAAAAATGGGATCCTCTTCTTTATCTTGACATCAACAATCTTCGCTCTGAAACTAGAAAACTCAGAATCAAGATATGAATTTCATCAAGGCTTTGTTTTAAAACAAGCAGGACATTCAAGATTTATCACCAGATATATTTAACTTTTATTAGTAATTTATGAATTGCTCCAAAGAGTTATATAATACTATAGAAAATGTATTAATCAAAAATACTCAGCTACTAACTAATTATATACCTTACCTACAACAGAGATTCAACAGTAGATTTAATGCAAACCAAACCTCACCTGAACTAACATACATTCATTCACTATTACTTGAAAACCAGAAACAATTTAAAAATATCCTCCAAGACCCGTGGGTACTATCTTCTTTAAATATTCAGCCTTCAGCACCCAAAAGAGTAAGTAGAGGCCTAATAAATGTAGGCGGAACGGCATTGCAATATTTATTCGGGACAGCAACCATGAACGATATTAATAAACTTAATACCAAGATAAACTTATTACAAGATACGAGAGCCCACATTTATAAACTTAAAGAGCAAGTTCATCAGAATACTAATACGTTAATAGATATAAAAGACAATTTGAAAGTGTTAACCCAATATATAAATTCATCTATACCTTCTATAGAGTTACAGCAGGAAATATCGAAGCTAAACACATACTTAAACTTAGAAAAAACAATATCGAACAACATTCACACTCTCATTGTAACCATACAAAATATATGGACTACAGCCAAGTACCAGAACACCCCCTTAAATGTATATTCTTATGATATCTTACACGAGCTTATCAGAAATAGTAGCCAAATTTTACAACACCAACAAATAATACCTCTTACTCACGAATCATTCTACAAGTTCCTATCTCTATCTTGGTCATTTATACACGAAGACGATGCTTACCTTCTATCTACTATCATTCCATTTTCCGATGAAACTTCTTACAAAATTTATAAAGTAATTCCTTTCCCCACGCCACTAAATGCCACATACCCAAGACTGATGTTAAATAACGAATATCCCTACTATTTTCTAAATCATCAGACCCTCAAATATACATACAGTAAAAGTTTGACAGAAGACACTTGTAAACATTATGATTCAAATTTCATTTGCTTCCCATCTAACCCCACGCAATCACTTGATTACCATAACTGTATCATATCCGCAATATTAAGAACAAATCAAACCACTCATTGTAACTACATTTCCTATCTCTCTGAAGCCCCTTTCAATCTTAAGGTCGGTCATCAAACCCTACTCACTTTCTCTTCCAAGGTCATAGCTTCAATCTCCTGTCCCAAAAGTCAACCCAGATTAATTACTAGTAACATCTTCCTTCTCCCACAAGGATGCACCTTTGTTTCAGACAAATACACCTTCAGGTACCCTTCCCATTCTTCAATGCAGACAAGTTGGATTAACAAATATTCTCAACTTCCTGAATATCCACTTGATCGTCAAAATTTTATCCCAAATGTTACTTCTCTGACTTCCAAATTAAAATTTAAACCATTACATCCCCATTGGGATGAGTCTCTTGACACCATAAATCGAACTTTTGTGCTTCGCGAATCCTGTTCAGAATCATCATGTATCTGCAAATTTTTAATAAAATCTTGGGAAGATAAAAGAGTTTTGGTAAGTGAAAGATTCATGTTGCACTCTCCCAATTGGGAATGCGCAATATGATCTTCCTTTAGCTTAATACACTTTGACATGTCTACTGCTTTTCTTTTTCTGGACCTAAAAAGAGTTACACCATTTTCAGACACCGCAGAGTCATGAAAACCTAATCCTAAAAATTGTAAGTCAGCGCTAGAAATGCTATCATCACAAGTTATATCATTACTGAGGCATGCATGAGAGTTAGTATTAAAATTAAAACTATTATTATTATTAAAAATAGAATTATTCAGTGGCTTGGCAAAATTAAAACCAGAGAAAACTACCTCGCTGTTGGAATTAACTTGTGTGGAAAGTGTGTTAACATTAGAGAGAAAATTAAAATCATTATTAACAATGTTGGTAGAGTTTATAGAAACAGGATACCGGAGGGGAGAATTTGCTTGGTGTTCTACCCTCCTAAATTTTAAAAATCCTGCTGCTGAGCATCATAATGACCATCGGTATCGTTGTCATAATAATAATTTTCTTGATCATCATCATATTGGTCATCAGGAGTGGATTCGTAAATGTTTGTAGGCTCTACCATTTGAGTATAGGAAGTGTGATTTCGTCTCCAGGAATTGTTGCGAGTCGGTTGCGTTCTTTCAAAATTTGCAGCTCTGGTTTGAGGTTTAACTCCTATGTAAGAAGGTCTAAAAATTCCGGAGCCTTTCCATCTATTTTGTATAATGTCTTGCTTTATTTTGTCGGTGATTGGGACATGCTTCAACGGGGTGTTAGGATCATTAGGACTCCATCGAGAATCTTTACATTGAGCGGTGGAACCCCTAGTGTGATTGGAAGAACATTTTCGGCAGTATGGGTTGAAAGGGCAATATGGGGTCGAGTGACCTCCCCTCTCGCAGTTAAAGCACACGGCAGGCCTCTGGGGTTGAGCAATTTGACGATTTTGATAAAGAGGAGCCTGCGGTTTTGAACGATTATTAAAATTTCGTGATTGAAAACTTCGGGGGGAGTGCTGAATATCTTGCCTCTGGCCAAAATTTTGTGGTTTTTGTGGAGCAGACGCCGCTTTTTGGAAGTGGATATTGGGCTGAGGCATCACATTGCGGATAGGGTCATGCAAGCGGCCTTCGGACTTCTCTAACAGATTATTTATTTGGTTGTGGAGATCTAAATCAGGGTTGTGGAATTTCTTGAAATCTCTTCGATAAATCTCGGGTTTTTCAGGAAGGAAAGTGAATAAATGGCAGAAAGCTGTAGCGGTAATAATTTTGTCATCAGGCTTGTAGGAAGCGTCACGTTTGGCAAGAGTAGTGTAGAAATCTGAATAAAGCTGCTGGAGAGAGAGAACAGCCGCGCTGAAGGAGTCGGATTCAGACCAGCGAAAATTTCGTATACGTTGCATGGCATCATAGGGGGAAAGAGCTTTGTCTGGGAAGATGCAAGCTTTCAACCGGGTTAAAAAGTCATCTAAAGTTGTCACCCTAAAAAGCTCTGGATAGGCATTCAAAAACCTGCGAATCTCCGATTTCGGGTTATTAGAGATCTGATTTTGCGCCTGAGCCAATTTTGATGGCTCAGAGATGCAATGTTTCAGGGCAATATTCTCACGGACATTTGCGTCCCAATGAAGTAAACTAGGGCCTACCCACTTGCCATCTATACGCCCCTCAAGAAGCAACTCGGGCTTCGTAACCTGTGTTATGGTTGCGATAGGTTGTGCAGGAGAGGGTGGGGTGGTTACATCATCACCTGCCATATTTGCGATTAGTGGGGAGAATGAGGATTAAGCAAAAATAATAGCCCAAAATAATGTCTTGTGAGAGAGCTTTTGAAATTTAACTTGAATTTAATGGGCTAAATATTGCAAGTTGAGAATGAAAAAATATATCTCAAAAATAATTCTGACTATAAAAAATTAAATTAGAGATTAAAATTTGATAGTACCGTAAGTCTGAAGGTCCTCAAAGCGTTGTGAAACCTGGCAAGGTCGCCACTTTCGCCCCAAAAAGATTTCTTCTGTGGGCGATATTTTAGGTAAAAGCCTCTGGGGTAGTAAATTGCTAACTGCTGCTTCACTTTATTGTACAAGAAAAAATTAATATTCAAAACAAAAATTCAATAAGAATTTTCACTCTTTAAAAATACAACGCGCAGAGTGCCTAAAAAAAAAAAATTGGAAAATCTTAGATGTTATAATGAATGTCATAGAGGCTAAGTTCATATTAAAACTACTTTTAAGCATTTTGTAACAAAAAAATATTAAATATATTATGACACTGTTAAAAGATTGGAACAAAATCTTCTCAACAAAATTTACAATGTAAAAGTTAACAAACTAGTGTCTTTTATTGAAGAAGGAAAAAATTCATTTATTTAAATTTACAAAATAAAAAAAAAAAAAAGGTTTTTTGGATTTTTTTTTACTAAAATACTCCCAAAAA
>JABUQX010114660.1:0-12500 GCA_015478945.1 Trachelipus rathkii | reverse complement strand
TTAACAAATTCATTTCATTCTTCTGAATATTTGCATTGAACATAGGTAACACATAATTCAATGTTGACTGATCCTGCTCATACCATCGATTGCATAACTACTTGATGAAAAACTCAATCTTGCGAATGACAGGTATACAAAAATCCCAAAGTCAAATTTATAAGAAAGAGTCTTCAATACCAGATTCTAAGTCCTAAATAAAACATGAACAAACAAGAAAAAAAACGCACATGTGAACCTAGATGAGCATACACCACAAACTACTTGATAAAAAGGAAATGTTAGAAGTAATTTAAATAAACCTATTCTAGAGTAACATCTCATTCCTTTGCAAATAACCAAAATAAGAAAACAGAAAAAAAACACTTTGGACAATCATAATACAAGATGTACAACTAGATTTAATTCTAAACACGCTCACTCCGAGATAAGTGAAACACAAGGCAAAGCCGCTAAACTTTATTGAAAAATCTAATAAAAGTTAACCAACGAAGATAAGTTTCCTAAACTATTTTAAAATAAGATCTATGTGTGTCAGTAGTTTTGAATTCTTAGGTTTTTTAATGGTGTTTCACCTTCTTGACCGTCTTAATCGTGTGTGCCGTCGGTATCAAGATCACTTGTAAATGTGTATTAAATATAGTAAAACTAATTTACGAGACATAAATTCAAAAAATAAGTATAATACTACGTATGACTTATATAATACATATATATCATCCTCTACTATATACTTAAGTATATAGTATATACTTATACTAATAAGTATATATAGTATATATTATATAAGTATATAATATATATCAATATATATATATACTATATATGTAGTTACATATATATTTATATAATATAATATATATATTCATATAATTTTATAATATAATTATATATACTATATAATATATAAATATATTATGAAATATATATAATATATATATATATTATAATATATATATATAAAATTACTAATACACATATATATATAAAATATAAATATATTTTATATAACTTATATAAATGAAATTTATATATATATGTTATATTATATATATATATATATATAAGTATATAACTAGTGTATAACATAACTCCAAAATCATGAAAAACCGAAATGAAGACATAAACACAAACCACTTTACTTATATAATAATAATATACTTAATAATAATAATAAATTACAAATATAAAATATACGTATCATAAAGAAAAAACTAATATTCGTAAAAGATACTATATAATTATATTAAAGAAGTAATTATAAAAGTAATATAGGTAGATATAAAATATAATGAAAAATATAACTATATATATCATAACCTTTTATAATTATCGATTAATATACAGATATATATATATATATATGATATTATAATTGATATATATATATATATATTATACTATATATATCATTGGTTGCAAGTGATACTTCAAACCTTATGACAGTCCAGCTCTTGAAAAATCATTAAAAATGATCAATTTTAATATTCAAGGAGAGAAGGTAATAGACCGTTATCGTTTTTGACATTTGTGCTTACGCTCCGATTAAAGAAGATGAAAAAATAATTACCCAGTCTGAACAAACAAAATAAATTTAGCACGAATTTCTTGCATAATAAAACGGAGACGTGATAAAATTCTCAAAAAATCACCATTTGATGTTATCAAAACAATTGGAATCAATGTGATGTAATGGAGCACATGGTTTTGGAATAAAAAATTTTTAAAGCAGAAAAAAAAAAAAAAATAACGAACAGTCCACGTAAGTATATGATTTCAAATAAACTGAAAAATTTATCAAAAACTATTAGTGATAGTAGTTATCGAATTTGGAAAAAAATTAGATTTAATAGTAATTATAATAAAAGAATACTCTTTTATTGAATGAAAACCATTCGATATCAAAGTACAAACGAGACTAAAACATCGATCATTAGTACAAACGAGCCTACCACGGCCCACCTATAAAACTAAACTATATATATATATTCCACATATATATCTCTATTTTGGTTTTATTTTATATGTACGAGAGAATTCCTCCTTTAAAAAAAAAATAATTAAACTACTATACACAAAAAAATTTTTAAGATGTAGGATTTAGTTTTAGTGGAATATTGTATTGTTGTCCACTATTTGGAAAGAATATAATGGTTCATAAATAAATTCACTAACCAAAGGGTACAACAAAAATGGTTCATTAGTCATGAATTCATTAAGGGAAAATGCTCTAACCAAAGAAAGGCTATTGAGAAATTCGCAGCACAGATGTGGTGCGGTTTGTTAAATTCAAAAAATAATAATCAAAATGTTAAGGGTATGCAGGTAAATTGTCTATTTTCTACTTCAACTATTTCAGCTATCTATCTATCTCTATTCTCTTTACCTTCAACTAATCAAAATTTAACATAATCAATTTACATACTAAGTTTAAATAAGTGCTATTAATTACAGCCTCAGGCTGAGTTACATAGGTCTACAAGAACTTATCAAAGAGCAACAAAATCTTTGAAAAACAACAAACTCAAGGTAAGACCATATATATGCACAATTGTTCGATTACATATACCTTTAATTAGTATACACCACCACCATTCTTACGAAAAAATGTAAACAACATTTTTTCGTAAGAACGTGCTAAATTAGGCAAGCACGGGAAATAGCAACCTGTACAGAATTACAAGAATCAAGGAAATTCCTTACGTTTTGTGAGCATTTTTCACGATTTTGCGCAGTTTGACAAGAACGAACGCAAACTCGAGTATTTCTTACGTTTCGTAAGCAGAAAGACAAAAACATAAACGGCTTTAATTTTCAGTATTTAAAATTAAAGTATATTAAAAGTGAAGTTGAAATGAAAGCCTTTATATAATTTAAATAAAATTTTTAATATATATTTCTTGACATTGTTATTAAAAAAAATAACATCTTATAAATAAAATTAAAAAATTTAAAATTTCTTATATGGGTAAGCTATTTTACAATATACTAATTATTAAAAGTAATCGAAAGCTGCGTTCAACTCTTTCAGCTTGTATTTACAGATTAAGTTTAATTCTTGTAGACTCGACCGATCCATATATTTACCAAATACAGTGTGCCATGAAAAACTACTTCCTTTTCCAAATGTTTTCTAACCGTATCCGCGATTCCTCCATACTCATTATACGTACTGTACCGTAAGTTACTCTAAGGGTTTAAATCTCTGGGGGACTGCAGAGGATTAGGCTATAGCGTTCGCTGATGCGAATTGTTGTGCAGTATAGACCAGCAGTTGGGAAGGCTTATGCACCTAGAACACAATCTTTCTGGGATAGCCTCTGAAGAACTACGTTTCTAGGCCTAAATGGAAAAGATGCAGTTCCACTGAAAAAGAAAACGGTTGGATTTGTGAAAACACTACCTTAGAGTATATAAACTCAAGGAAATAGACATAGGAAACCATTGCGACCGAGAATATTTCGGAAGGTGCTCTCATACCAAGAGTTAAGGGCTGGTAAGGAAGATGCTGAGATCATTAAGCTGAACCAGTGTAAAAGGCACTAGCTAGGGAGATGAGACAGGTATATATATATATATAATATATAATTATATATATATTAATATAATATTAATATATATATAATATAATATGATTATATATATATATCAATATATTGTAATATATAATTTTATTATAGATATTTATATATATTATATATATTATATCAATATATAATATATATAAATATATAATATATATATTATCATATATTTATATATTATATGTATATAAATAATATATCATATATATAAATTGTATATAATATATTATATTATATAGTATATAATATAATATATATATAATATTCAGAGTGGGCACTTCCGCTCTTTGAGTCCGGCTTAGTCCCGCTAGTCCGCTCCTGAGCGGAACTACCAGAATTAGGTGCGGACTACGCGGAGGAAGGTGCGAAGTCGTCAGTGAAATTAGCGTACTTGCACGTGCGGATCAAAAAAGTTTCGTCCGCTCTTTTGGTCCGCACCATTATTCTTTGAAAAAATAAGTATAGTTTTACTTTACATTTAAGAATTTCTTATTGGTTTTAATAATATAAGAAACAAATAACAGACTTTTAATTTTAAAAATTCTAAAACAAAATTAAAAAATAAATTTCTAAATATTTTTTAATAATTAAAAACTTAATCACAACTTTTATAAAATAATAAATCCTATCATTATTAAATAATAAATTTAAATGATTTATATGAAATATTTTCGGATAACTATTTACCCCTCATCCATATAAACTATTAATTAAATTTATAATATTTGCTTATAATAACTAGGCCAATATCTAAATCAATTCTGTGTAAACCCAAATATATATATATATATATATATATATATTATATATATATATCATCAATATATATTATTATTTAAGTTTATTATTATATATATGAAATAATATAAATAAGGATAATAATAATAATATATAAATAATATATATATATATAAATATTATATATATAATATATATATATAAAATATATATTTTAATAATTAATAAAGATATTTAATTTCCTAAATCATATTTATATCAAATTATATATATATATATATATATATCATATATATATATATATATATATAATATAATATTATATATATAATATTGTTTATATATTTTATTATATTAATAATATTAATATATATAATAATGTATTAATATAATAATAATAATATATAATATAATTATATATATTATTATATTATCATTATATACTTATAATAAAATAAATATTATATATATAATATTATTATATATATAATATGCCTATTAGTATATTTTACTTATTTATTCTTAATATTAGAAAGTATATATTTATATATTATATATATATGTATATATTACTATATATATCCAATCTATATATATAATAATAATATAAATTATTATTATATATATATAATAACATATATATATTTTTATATTATATATATATAATATATTAATTACTATATATATTATATAAGTAAATACTTATATAGTATATATATATAATAAATAAAAAAACTATATAATATATAAGTATTATTAGTGAAAAATGAATAGTTCCGTTTATATAGTATTTACATATTTTAATTTGGGTTAACCGTTATAAACTTCACTTTAATATATGAAAATTCTTTCATATAATTTTATTTATACTTATATATAATATATATATATATATATATATATATACTACTCTAATATTATATAATATATATATATATTATATATTAATATATTATATAATATAAAATAAATATATATATATATATATATATATTATACTTAACTACTAATTTAGATATAATAATAATATTAATATTATATATATTATATATTATTAATATATATAGTATATATATTACATATATATATATATATATATTATATATATATAATATATATTTATAATTATATTATAATATACATATATATATTAACCGAGCTGATACGTTTCCACTATGTTATATGTGCTCTGATTAGCATCGACTCTGCAGGGTTCCTTCCTGCTCTTTCGGGTCACTCTAAACGTCCGAAGGCTATTATGAGATATATACATTAAATCTTCCCTAACAAGAGTTTAGTACCTTTCTTTTATTTTGATGAAAACAGCTAAAACAAATGGGGTCAAAAAATTGTCAGCAAAGGGAGGCAGAATGATTTAAGGTGAGGATCTAAATAGCAATGGGACTGCTGGGAAGCGAACTGAACACCAGGCACTCACTCTCACCGAAAAGGTCCCTATCTTCCCTCTTCAGGCTAGGCCAGAATTTGTTTTTGAACTTGTTCATTAAAATATATTAGTACACTTCCCCTTTAGTTCATGCTGGCTGTATTAGCGCATCATTAGTAACTGAATGAGGATCATATTTGAGGACAAAGACGGTCACAGCTAACAGTGCTTTTATTCTTGAGCAAGCTAATCTTTCTTGAAAGGTAATAGTGGTCTCTTGATTCTGATTGACAAATACAGTGACGAGTGAAGCAGGAAAATCATCTGATGATTTTTGAATAATATTCATTTCTAATTTTCAAAATAAATTTATAAGAATAAAAGATTGTGTTTGTAAGGATATAATTTACTATTTAGATAACGATTTACTATTAAAACCTTTTGTAAGTTCGCAAACATAATAACGGATAGACAGTGCGGACGCTGCGACAGTGCTGGAGTAGCTGACTGCGTGATGGTTTGGTCTAGGTGCGGAGCCGAGCGGCATAGCGGACTACGTTTTGCTCAGAGTCGAGAGGTGCGACATGGCGTACTACCCCTAATGAGGCGGGGTGCGCCACCTCTGATATGAGTATATATATATTATTATTATGTATATTTTATTTTCAACTAAATATATATAAACAAGGTAATTAATATAAATATATATAATAATAATAAATATAAATAATATAATAATAAAATTATATATATATATATATATAAAAAAATATATAATATTAATATATAATAAATATATAATATCATATATCTATATCTAATATCAGATCAATAATAAAGATATAATATAATTAAAATAATAATATATCAATATAATATATATAATATATATATATATATATTAAAAAATTATATATATATATTATATAATTATATATATATATATAATATATATTATATTAATATATTAGTGGTCTCCTTGACGTCGAAGTAGGTGGTCCCGTCTGAATGCCACTATTTAAGTATAGATGAAGAAAGTTTATAAAAGTTTGTGACTCCTTATTTCTTTAAGTAAGATAACTCAAGGCTACTAGAAGGATATAAAAATCCTTAACAAATGATGATTTATTCAATCAAAACAACGTAACAAAAGTTACCCCTTTGTTGAGATTCTCTTTTCTTCGTAAGCTTCCAGGAGCAGTCTCGGCCTATTTGCCCAGCCGTTTACCTCAACTTGCAAAGCGTACTTACATTGAATTTTCATGTTGTCGTTAATCGAGATTCTGCAGTCTTGTGCTTTGCCGGGAGTTTTACTCCTTTTTTGAGACGTTCCAGTTTGCGTATTTTCTTGTAAAATCTCGAAAAAGTCTTAAATGTAAGCAAGTGAGAAGTTGAGTCTTAATGAAGAGAACTAGAAAGTTAGAAGAAGCGAAGTATGAAATGCTGTCAACACTGTCAATATTGTCCATGGGGATCATTTTAGGTTTTATATACTATATTTTATTTTTTGCGTACTCTTATTCCAAAATTTTGCTTACGCAAAATTTAGGACATAAGTAGGAACAATAAATACATAATTTTAATTTTTTACGATACTATGAATCTTATCCGTGACCAAGATTATTATTATTCCTCATGATGCTAAGAACTGCGTTATATTAAGAAGTTCGAAAAAAAAAAATATAAAAATAGATATAATTTCATAAAACTAATAAAAAAGAAACAGAAAGAAAAAAATACATCTTTCTCAAACGTCATGCATATTTGGTGCATTCCGAAAATAAAAAAAATGCCGCGCGCATAATCATATGGTAAAAACATTTCACTGTGTTGAGTAAAAAATCACAAGGAAAATTTTGTTAAATGGAAAATACATTCAATTATAAGCATATTTGATTATTTTTCGTGGACATAAGCACACACATAAATATTTGAGTGCATGAGATACAAAATACAAAATGGGACACATATACAACTAATTCAAAATGTCTCTATATATAAAATGAAATGCGTGCATTCAAAATAAATAAGTATACTTTGATTATATCCGTTATAGATATAAGAATACCATACTAGTGACAGTATATTTGAAGCAATGAAACTTGAAATACAAGAATTGTTATACCATATAATTAATAATATATTCGCCACACAAGTTTGTTGGAAAATGTCACGTTGACAATGAATCGGCGGAATTTCTGACAGATGATTGAGAAAGATTATCAGTCCATAACGTGAATATTCTTGATACCAATATGAGCCAAAAATAGCCCGTCTTCATTGTGAAGAGAAGCTTTGACACTTGAATGAGTTACATACTTATGGAGATCTTAAAAATAACTTGTTGCGAATATCTGGTTATAGAGTATAAAAAGTTATAATGATATCTACAATCACCAACATGGGCGTACATTCACCTCGTGGAGCAGTTTTATAAGAAACTAAGTATGACAGACCAGAATGAACGACCAGGAGGGCATTTAGAAAGTCGAAAATGATACCAGTTTTTGAAAAAGGAAAGTATTCGTTTTTTGACGATATGCTAAATTTCGTAAATATGTACTAGGGAATTGAAAAGGATAATGGTATTATAATAATGTGGGAAATCTCATTTAGAATTCGTAAGTAGAGGAGTTCTGAGAGAAGGTCGTATGGAAATTACAAATGAGTTTCAGACCTGAGTTCAACAAAATTAATTTCAGAATGATGAAAGAAAGTCCGTATGCTGCAATATTGACTGTTGGCCTTTTAGTTGATTTTTAAGATTATTAATTTTTCCTACTTCATTTTGGTTGTTTTCTTTTGGAGACGAACCTTTCTTGTTGAGGAGGAAGGGGCCAGTAAGATGAGATGTGTAAGTATCCAATACCTCGTTGTTCGGCATCAATCAATTCATGCAGATTAGTCAAATGGTTAAATGCTGATAGGTTATACAGAGGCGCATGGAATAAGGTGTTAGTTTTTACTTTCCGGAGTTTTAAACCAATATATAGATGCACTTAAAATAAGATCTTTGATGTAAATTTTTGAGTTCTTACTTGGTTCTGAATGTACTGCGTCATCCAGAATTTGTGAATGATTTGAAAAATCAGAAATCTGTCCGTGAAAAAGTCGGTAAAATATGATAACACAGTCTCTTCTTTTTATTTGAGATTCTCTCTTTTATCTTCTAATATTTGATGAGCAGTCACAGACTTTTTCTGCGTTACCTCCCTTGCCAAATTCTTCTTTTACGTGAATATGTGCCGTTGAATACATTCGAGCTATGAGGTCGATTCTGATGTTTGCGGACCCTTTTCCTGAAGTTTTTTACCCCCTTGCTTGGAAAGTGTTGAGTTACGTATTTAGTAATTTGGATTTTCTCTCTTATTTAGGCAAAGCAAGCTCAATTGGTATAGTGAGTCCAGGACTGAAGTATGAGAAATAGAGAGTGGCCGAAAAATGATGGGAGAGAATGCTTCAACAAGGCAGTGGGGGCAAGCCTTTTTATACATTTTGGCTCCTTACTTAAGTTCAAAATTTTGTTTACGCCAAATCTTCGACCACAAGTACGAACAATAAATTTTAATCTTTTTACATGATTAAGTATACTTTCCTCTGCCTATGTTATACATAGATGAATCTGATACATTATATTATGAAGCAAAATTTTATTATATATTTATATAAATTATATTTACCAAATAATTTTCAAAAGTATTTTAAAAAATATGACTAATATATATAAATAATAAAGAAATTAAAGTTAATATATAACATTATTTCGGAGTTCTATTATTATAATATCTTAAATTTATAATAATAGTATAATAGATATATATAAGGGTTCTTGAAAGCAGAAAACAATAAAACTGATGAATTTAAGGCACAAATCATAAATGCTGACAAGGATTAAACATTACCATTTATACGAAAGTGAAAAAGTCATATATTCTCTATTTAAAAGAGTAAAATTATCATCAGATTTAGGAAAGAACGGAAATCACTGCAGGGATGGCAATTTTAGTGATTTTTTTGATTTTTTTTAAAAAAATCAAATGTGATTTTTTGATTTTTTTTATTTTTATTCTAATTTGTTTGGTTTTGAAACGTCACGCGAATAATATAATTTGTAACTTGCAAATTATATTTCGCGTGACGTTACGAATCCAAAAAATCAAAAATATCAAAAAAATCAAAAAAATCACAAATTGATTTTGTTTAAAAAAAATCAAAAAAATCACTAAAATTGCCATCCCTGTCACTCAAATCAGTACAAAAGGACTTCAGGAAAATGTAATATAAATTCAAGAAAAGTGACATTAAAACTAAAAAGTAAAGCGTTACAATGAAAAGCCTTTGAAACATCTTTGAAGAAAAAAGTGTCATTAACGAATGCAATTCCTACTTACTGAAAAATAAATATCAATCAGCCGATTTGGATCCATACTCTCGGTATTATGTTACAGAAAGATCGAAAAACGTAAACCAAGGATAAGTCACAAGTTCAATTGTTATTACGTTGGATACTGCTCTTCTGGACTCTCCATCCGAGTACCTTCTCCTTTGAGGAGATACCGTACGACTCGTGCTCCGACAGTCTCATTGTTTCTCTGCCCAACTCTTTGAACCAGGGCTTAACTGCTATGTTCAATCTTTCATGTTCTCCACTGGTAAAGTCTGGAAAACGCTATTTAATCAGTCTATAAATTAATCAATTTTCTAATAATGTGGTTGCGGAAACAATTAATTCAAAACGTCAATGCACTTTTTTCATTATTTTAAAATAAATTACATCTCAAGGCAATCTCAAGGCAAATACTCAGGACATACATCGGCATAATAGCTCGTGCATCCAGTGCCTTTTAACTAATGACCTTGGATTTTTGATTCCCCCCCCCCCAAACGCCGGTTGGAATTTGGTCGGGCCTCTCGCTACTTTTCCCCACCGGAGGAGCTGAAAAAAAGAGAAAAACAATACATTATGACGGTTCATGGATTATATACTGGTTAAATCCAATCTATACGAAGGCGTGAAAAACGTTACGTTAAAAGCGCCACACTAACGCCAGTTTAATAGGTCAATGAGTAATGCATTGTTCAATTTATACGAGCATTTGAAGCGCTCGTACAGTTGAACAAATATTCATATTTTCATATAGAGTTGGCGAAGGAGTTGGAAGCGCGACGCTACTGCATTTAAAAGCTTCTATTATTATTATTATTATTATTATTATTTATTATTATTTATTATTATTTATTATATATTATTTATGTATTATATATATTTATAATTATTATTCATCTTTATTATTATATTATTATTATATAGTATAATTAGAATTATATTAATTATTAATTGTTTTTTTATATCTATTTATTAAAATCTTCTATTATTATTATTATTATTATTATTATTATTATTATTATTATTATTATTATTATTATTATTATTATTATTATTATTATTATTATTATTATTATTATTATTAGATTTTATTTTTTAATTTATTATTTAATTATTATTATTAATAATTGTTATTATTATTATTATTATTATTATTTATTGGTAATACACAAAAATAAAGCGGTAAATTCTTCCTAAAGACAAAGTGACCTATGAAGGTAGAGTGTTCTACAAATTATATTTTATGGTTGCATAATTGCTTAATACCATAAATTCTTTAAAACTTGCAATTATTCTCTGTTAGCGTATAATACATTAGGAAGTCATTGCAATTGAATTTAAAAATTATTTAAATAATTCAATAATGTAAAATTTTATTTTTTTTACAACTTTCACCTTTTTTTTTTATTTCCTTATTTTTTAACTTTTTTTTTTAAGGTTATTTTTTTTTTTTTTTTTGCATTTTCTTACTTTTCTTTTTTTTTTACTTACTCTGTTATTTGTTGAGTAAAATGATTGTTATGAATGTTATGATGGTTCTTTTCTATAGGAGCAGGTTTCATGAATAATTCCCTATATAGTTGGAATATAACGAGGAGACCGATAGATAGGCAAGTACCATCATGAGAAAGCAACAAAATATTGAAGAGTATATGTTTTTATATAATTATTTAAATATTTACAATTTATTCACATCTCGCTTTAAACTACGTAATAAATTAAGAATGGGTCTATAAAACATTTCATTGCTTGAATCCACCTGACACATAAATTATAAAAAAAATAATTTAACCAATTTAGTAAATTTAACAGTAAATATATATATTATCTTCCTCATACGCCTGTCATCGCTCTCCTTTGTCGAGTTCCTTGCACGAGTCGAAATACTTGAATATTTCACAGTTTATTCTCTAGATTGAGCGAGAAGGATATATTAGGTTTCGCTCTTTTATTTTCCAATTTTTTATTTTATTTTCTCTATAGTATAATATTTTTTCGTTTATTTGCATATTAGTTTGATGGTGCTTGTGGGCTAATTATATGAGATGTTTACAGCATAAAAGTTTTAATGTTTCAGAAAATTCTCAACAGTCCAAATAACGGAAAATGTCGTTATTTTATTCAGATTAAAACCTCCACAACTCAACAAGAATACTCAATCAATGTTTAAGTGTAATACTTCTATTAGTAGACATATTACAATATGAAAATACTCATAGGAAAATGGTTGTTTTTGAAAATTAATTTCTCACCTCATTAAGAGTGAAGCAGTAATATTAAATAATCTAATACGATTACGCTAGATTTTATTGCTATATATATATTTTGAAAATGTCAAATATAAACCAAATAATAATATTTTACTATAATATGTTATATAGTTTGATGGAATACTATATATATA
>JABUQX010114659.1:0-24737 GCA_015478945.1 Trachelipus rathkii | reverse complement strand
ACTCTGTACAACTCGTTTATTAACTCACTAAATCGATATATTACTGAATTGTAATGCGATCTTTTCAAATATATATATACCAGCTTATAATTTTAATATATTATATCTCTAATTTATATTACTCTCTACTTATTGCTCTAAATACGTGTTATGATACACAACTATCTAATAAGTTCATTCAGAACTTTTAACATATTTTATCTCAACACCTAACTCGTCGCCTAAGATTATTTCAATCTGAACAGAAATCACGTCTAAACTATGTCACTTATTCTACAATAGGGTTCAATCACTATAACTTATAATGTCAACTTAACAACTTAGGTAACTAAAATACCTATATCTCATCAAAACTATCATAACTCTGTCATATTTTAACAACTTCAGCATTCATTACCTTTCGTAGGTCTACTTTTATCCATTATATACATAACTATCTAATACTAAACTCTAATATATTTAAACTACCTTTAAGTCTGATTGCTATCAGATTTAGTTACAACTTTATACTATTATAGTATATATGAACCACAATTAGATTTCCACAACGCGCGAAAACTCTCCCTCCCTTTAGACACAGGTCAGACCATTGCTCAAATCTATTTTTGACTTTCAAACCCTTTACTTTAAGCTATTTACCTGCCAAACTCAACTCTAACATATAATTTTTAAAGTTTCTTCAGATTCATCACATAACATAAAACCAAATCATATGCATACAGTAAGCAAGATACCCTCCATTTTGACACCCATCAATCTCTTTCATTCTTCGTCAGTTTTCCCCTGCATTTTCAACCCTATATAAATATAATCAGTTCTTTTTCATTACTAATACCAGCATCCATATAATATAAATTAAATAGAATGAGAGACTATTATATTACACTTTCTCTCATCTATGACTCACGCTATTATATTAATAACCACTCACTCTCCAACTCATATGAATTCTTAGCATTATACACAAAGCTTTCAACTTTCAACATACATAGCTTTTAATTTCACATTTAAAAGCCTACACACTAAACATCATATATCTAAATAACTATATTTGCTCCAAGAGCTTCTGTATTAATCTTTCCATACCCCTGTTGCAAGTTCACTTAATAAAACTTAAATCAAACGTATTACTCTTCTTCTCTCTACTAATAAATTTTCTCACTACCTTTTCTATTACATACATTAATAATTTGATATTACAACCCTGCTTAAGTCACCACTTCATAAACGCACTATTGTATCTTACACGCAATACAACAACTAGCAGCTTCACTTACAGATCGCACTATTAATACGTAAGAATTAATCACTAGATAAGAATATTATATTATCTTTTCAATTATGTCAAGTTAAACTATGCATAACCATTAATTAAATAGTAAAAAAAGTACTTAATTACTAGTTCTCCTCCTAGTGATGTGGACTGACTCCACACTCTATAACCTCACTAATGATTTACGAAGTACAATAAAGAATTCTCCATCCTATCCATTTCCACTAACTTATATACCTCTCTAAGCTACAGTTCACTCAGTAATTCTCCATTAATTACATCGGATTATTATCTATAATTTACTTCCAAACTATTTTCATCATTATACACCTATTATACATTCCTCCCTTATAACTAGTAACCTACCTTCTGCAACCAAAATAATGCTATCCTTATTATCACACATACAATAACTTAATCATATAACAAATAATAAATAATAAATACATAATTACCTATATATCGTCATTAAAAATAAGTTTAATCCAGAATTTTTGAAGTGTCATTCATACCATCCATCCTTCACGTATTCTAATTTCACATTCCACACTTATTTACATCGAGGCTCATCATAATAAGCCACCATCTCTCTCTTACATTTTATCTTTCTTAGCCGAGATATATATATATATAGGTATAATTATAAATATTTATTATAATATATATAAATATAATTTCATATATACTAATATATATATTTATATAATATATAAATAATATATTATATATATAGTATATAATTAACGTATGGATGAATTAATATAAGTTATTCATTACTAGTTATAAATCACTGTGATATAAATTATAATATTAATATATTATACTTATAATATAAATAATATATATTATATGTATATATATTATATAATATGTATATTATTGACAATAGTCTAATATCCTAAGTTTCTATATGGATTGGAGAATACTATCATATATTTAGAAATTAAGGATAAAAGCAGGATAACTCAAGTGTGAGCTTATCCGCACACTATATTAAACTTTTTAATTCGAAATTACCTACAATATAATCTAATATTAGTAATCGTTGTCGGCATGGCATTCATATCACATTCATACTGAGGTGAAAGACACTATACGAAACACTAAAAGACAAAAATAATTGTTAAGTACACAATCATTCTAAATAAAAATCTTTAATCATTATTAGGTATTTAAATCATAATAATATAGTATATTATATATTAGAAGTACAAAAGAAATATAGAATTAATCACACCTTGAGAAATACACGTCTGTGACTAAAAAATCATAAAGTGTTTATTATAAATATTACAAAATATAATATGATAAATTATATAAGAAATAATAAAACAAAACGTCGCCTCCATCATAGGTTCGGTAAGCTGGGGGTCGGACCCCTGTCTTACAAAACAAAAACAATAATATGAATTTCAGAAATTCTTAATATAGTTAATGGGCAATACTAACATTAAATATGGAATAAATTTAAAATATATTCCAATTATAATGTACTTTGTTTTATGTTTTGAAATAATTCGTGATAACATTCACCAGAACGCACAATCAATCATACTATATTACTATAACAGTTTTTCATTTAATATTTATTGAATGTAAACAGACACGATCTGAAACTGGTGGTTTTGACTCGTTTGTTGCGCTGAGAGTATTCCAAGAGGTACTGACTGTCACGATTTTAATGGTGCACACGGAGCATTTCAGGACTAAATAGACGCGTAAATTTCAAGAACGTATGAAACTATGTATGGCAAACACCCGAAAATGTGAAACATAATACTTAAATTGAAAGACCGAGACCCCTTACAAAGAAATAACTGGAGTGGTATAAAAAAGAACCAATGTGAAATACATATAGTGATATTAATATACTTAAAATATTGTAGAGAGAAAAAGTATCGGATAGTATGGCATGCTTGACATAGATACTCGTCATTGAGATTATCTTCTAGAATCAGCTGAAATTTGGTCAGTTGATGGAGGTATATTAATTTCATCCAGCTTTTTGGAGTAGCGTCGGACGTCAATATAAATGCTCACCATGCATGCTGCAAAGAATGTGGACGATCATCGTTCTCTCATTCCAAGTAGGTTACCTAAATAAGAGGTCGGAGGTAATTTGAAATTTGGAATCTGCTACTCGCATAGATAATTATTGTCACTAATGTGAGACCGTAGATTAGAGAAGAAGTTAGAAAAGGGTATTGAATGCAAAGATAATAATCTGATAGGATCTAGATGAGGGCTATCAGTGAGACCGGTTTCCATTGTAACTAGGGTTGCACAATGCGGAAATAAAACGAAAGAGATGTGGATGA
This sequence comes from Trachelipus rathkii, assembly GCA_015478945.1. Classification (NCBI taxonomy): domain Eukaryota; kingdom Metazoa; phylum Arthropoda; class Malacostraca; order Isopoda; family Trachelipodidae; genus Trachelipus; species Trachelipus rathkii. The sequence goes on along the minus strand of JABUQX010114659.1, from coordinate 21,146 downwards.
GTTGTAAATACTAAATTAACAATTAGAACAAAGATATCGAGGTCTTGTCCACAATAGATTTTGTGAAGAGGTGGACAGAGAATATATAATTCTTTATACGATTATTTCAGTGAAAATGTCGTATTCACTTACTATAAAAAAGGATTAATTTTAATATTAACAAACTTAGCATTTTAAATAACATAAATCAATAAAGGTTTGGGTGTGGAACGCGAGTTCAGAAAATCCTTTATGTACTAATGGTAAGTTACACCTATAACAATTATTTCATAGGAAAATTTATTAGAAACCCAAATTCCTCATTGACATTGAGACGTATATAGTATAGTAATTAGATACGTAAGGTGTATAGGTACTCATATACTATATACTAAAATTGTTATTTAAATAACTCCTAACTCATGTATATAAAATAAAGTAGGGTAAATAGACTAAAAAAATTTAATAACTATATGAACCAACATTAAAAATTATTAGTTAGAAATCAAACAAAAAGGAGAAAAATATTTAATTGTTTATATAATTAACATATCAAAAATTTGTATGGTCTGATTCTTCTTTCTTATCCTTTGGTATTTGGTGTTATTTTACTGAAAATTATGTGTATTTATAATAATAACAATAAATAGGAAGTACTTCATTTCTGTTTGAAAAAAGTAGAAAGTATCGTCCGGGATGAAATTTTATTGATATAATGAAATACTGTATCTAAAAGAGGGTGGACAATTCTGTAGCCAGATCTTTTCATAGTGACTTATTAAGGATGAAATTGAGGCAAGGGTTAGCACTTAGTGAGAGAGTATGGTATAGAACCCATATCATATACAGGAAGAAGCTTATATTTAAGTAAGTATATTTAAATTTTTAAGTTAGGATTATTAAAGATAATAATGATATGAGTGACACAATTACATAGTATAAAATGTTTTAGATGAAATGATATGGTGTATAGCCATAGATAATATACGTTATTTACATATAAACATATATATATATTGCAATCAATACAATTAAAATAGTCAACTACAATACCATACAGATACCATATTTGTATATCACAAAGATACCCACACAGTCCTAAACAATTTATGCAACACTATAATTATTAATATGTACATTTGCAATCGTTCCTATTTATTGAAAGCTATAATTAAAGGAATATTTATTTTTTATGTAAGATTTGTCAAATTGCACCCAGAATGAATATAGGGTACCTTAGGAAATATTTGCACTATTTATAGTATTGAGTATTAAACGGTCACAGTCCAGGATGGTGGACGTGAGATGGGGAATATTAACTTTATGTATCTTGGGGAGATCCAAGGAAATTATTAGTAATTAAATATATATATCATATGGGCGAACGAGCTCGTATGAGAGTATAATATGCATAATAATAATGCTATTTATTACAATCTTATTATTTTTTCAATAATGATATTTGACAGGTAAAAAACGGTTTAATTTTGTTCTGTTAGGCCTATACCAAAATTAAGTGACAGAATATCAATGGTTTTATGTCTAGAATTAGGGTAGTGATTTATGGTTGTGTCGGAAATGATAGTAAGAAATTTATTAACTAATGATAGTCAGCTGAATATTAAATCTAAGAGGACGACCATAAAACGCTTTATCTGGTTTGACAAATAACATTGTTGAATGATCATTCTTAATAGTGATTGTTTTAATGTTAATTACGGAGTGAGGCAGTTGAAACTGTAGTGAGTCAGAATAAAAATATATTTTGGACAAAGTTAATAATTTAATAATAATAAATTCTCTGGGAGTACTAAAAGTTTGCTCTTATAGGAGTAACTGTGATAAATCGGTAATTAATATATAGGTTCTATAGAATTACTCTATAGATAATACAAATATCTTCAATAAGCACTAAGATATTATATCAAAATTAATGCGATAAATATGAGTAAAGCTAAAGAAATTTTACAGGCCTTATAAATCAATAAAAGTCTTCTATATGTTCATTAAGTTGTTAAGGACTTTCGTATAGAAAAACTTAAATCAATATAGTTATATATGAGAGTATTTAGAGAGAATTCAACTTTTATTTATTAGTATATAGTATCAGTATATTAGCTTTTTAATCATAATTTTCATGATATGATGAGTCCTATACACAATGTATTCAGACGTGTCAACTCATCACGTTTATGAATAATATTCATATTATTGACTATATAATATAAAGAGTCTATCAAATGGAGTGTGAGAAATGTGCTGAGCAGCGTGCTATATCTAACTTCACCAGTCACTTGGTTGTGAGGATTTAAATTGAGCCGAGTCTACTTCTACTAATTGGCTATCTTTGTGATGTCCTTAAAATTATTGGTATCATTGTTTTGCTATAGAGAGTACAAACTTAAATCCTCGAAAACACGTGTCATAAACACTCATCATGGAATATTTTGTTCACACTTTATCCCGTATGCAGATTTATAGAAAAAGTTTTAATTAGTGTATGAGATAAAACATATGCGCAATTACAAGCTGTAGGACGGTTCGCCATCAGATTTTGCATTGGGGGTGCATAACTTTCTGGAAACTGTTTAAATGCCTAGAGGTTCCCTCATAGATATCAGCTGTCAAAACTCTTAATGAGGTAACTTTTTATCATAGCTTGCTTGCAACGGATATGACTCTATCGCACGAGGAGATTATGGTGCCGCGACGTTACGCATATTACCTACGGTGTTATCTATGGGTAGATAGTATTCGTCAATTTTCTTGACAGTGAGAGGAATGAACACCAGAGCAACTACTGAAGCTTTTCCGCTTCACACCTATCAAATATCATCCTCTTCATTTCACGTACTGATATTACCCACTTTTTTACCGTCTTCGGAAATGCGCAGATTCTCCATCACTCCTTCTGTGAATAATCAATATTGTATAATAACTCACTATTAACAATCAATCACATTCATGAGCAAATCCAGTAGAAAAAGCCTCCCGAAGGCGCGAGGACAAAGTATTTTTGCATATACACTCAAGGCTTTATAGAGAATTAACTTAGTTGAAATATAACTTATTATGGATATCTAGTATCTTCTTTGGAGATTATACTCCTCGTGAAAAAACGTTCATCAGATGAATCTACTATGGATATGAGGGAGTAGGTGAGTGGTCAAAATGCAAGTTGTGAGAAGGTTATTCTCACCATAAACTGACATGATATACCTATGAGAGAGCAATAACCAAGGTGTTAGTACAATCATACTTGAATAAATGGAAGACGGTCAGCACTCTCCATATTCGGTAACTTCAATATCAGGAATTCTAAACCTTATCAACACAACCACATTACATGAGTGACTATTGTACCACTATGCGACATTTCTTACCTATTTATGAAAATTTAAAAATTATTAGAGGAATTATCGTCAAGTATTCAACAAAAACATGACCATTTCAATCAATTTTATCTCAAAACTCACTCAATCACACTCTCAGAACAATGTATCAATGTTTGGATGTAATAAATGTTAATCTAGACTCATGAACTGTGAATCTAGACTGAGTTATATCGCTGATGTTAAATAGCAAGCTATATTATATAAATCGTGTCTCGCGGCCGTTCTCTCACACTACTATAGTTCTGAGAATAGGGTCTAAATGTTGTGCAAGAAATGTCGAAACCAATAGAAATTTTTGCTCTTCTATATATTGCTTTCTCTTTCCGTCCTCATGTGTTGTCATCGATTTTTTTCTTGCGAGTTTAATATATAAACTAGACGTATATGTATTGTAGTTAAAGGTGTTGGCCCTCTCGTGTGTGAGTACTAGATGAGGCTGGATATACGTTATTCTCCTCATAATAGCTGAACATGGTATTGATATCTAATTGCCGCATATTTAGTATGACAATCCACGCCAATATCGTTTTCCTTTGGACCTATGTCCCCAGGAGCTTATATGTATATGCACTGAGCGCTTCTCGTTGTATAATGGCTTTTATCCTTGCTATCCGTGGTATTTTCTGAGGCTTTGAGAGACGCACTAAAAGTATGGCGTACGGTTCTTGATGATGAATCCTCCTGTTTGTGCCAATTTTATCACAAACTTATAGGGCTTACTCTAGAGCATGTCTGAGCAACACAAGTCAATGCCTATGAGTAAATATCTGAGTAGCAGATTCTGATGCATGAGAGCTTCAGGAGGACATGGATCTCTTCTCTATTCGTGTGTCGAAAAACAGCAGAGTATCGACTCTGATGGATGAGGTTTGTTCAGACTCTGTTGCCGTAAAATATAGAGAGCGGAGGTACCTTGGCGGGACAAATCTAGATTTGTAACGACATGAGATTTCACACACTCCTATATAGCTCGAATCTTTGCTGTAATGCTGTCTTCTATACTACCAGAGTCTTCGTAACTCTTCTAATATACAAGATCTCTTGAGATCTCTTAGCCATTAGACACGAGAAACAGAAATTTAGAGAGTATAATATCGGAGTGTTCTTGGAACGCGACGTTAATCTAGATCTTGGACACACACTCCAGTTATAGAGATGATGACGTAGATAGAGTGGATGAGAGTGAGAGAGAATAGTAGTGATGTAGGAGAGGAGAAAATAGAGAGAAAAATTCCGAGATATCGAGTATGTACGATAAGTAGAGAGAGGCATGAGAAGACGGTAGATTGAGGAGAAACTGAGAGGTGATAGGCGATATAGCTATAAAGTGTTTTAATAACTGTGTTACATATGTTATGATATAAAGAGGATGGGTGGATGGAACTAAAAAGAAAATTAAACCCTGACCGAGAAAAGTTTTTTATTACGAGTAAAAGCATTTATGGTAAAAGATATTAGCACGCAATCTAGGTATTCTTGATTAACATACTCCCAAAAGATGGAATTGCTAGTTCAGACTTCATTCTTCGCATTTGTATGAAGTATAGAGTATGATTACAGGATTGTATATCTGAAAATAATCAAAAAGAGAGGCGAGTATCTTCGTAAAGAATATCATTCTCTGTGCTTCTATAAAAGTGAAAAGGTTGTTCGTTTGCATATGAAATTCTTCTTATAATGATATACTCGGTCTCACTTCGATACAAGAGGGTTGGACAATTCTGTAGCCTAGATCTTGGCATAATATGTTGGTACTTAGTAGAATGGCAGGTGTGCACTGAACAGTGGAGAACCTTACTCACGATAATGTATCGTCAAGTTATTGTATATTTAATATTTCGGCTGTGGGCGGTGGAACTATTTGTTATGTGAGAGAGAAGAAATAAGTATCATTTGAGCTGGCTTGCGCTAAATTAGAGTAGATACAGTTTTAAGAGTATTCGGGTGTTCACGCCGGGACACTAATGAAATTATGGGTTTCGTTATTTATAAATATGAAAACAATAATCTTACATATAGTATAATTTTCAGGATTGTACATCTCTTATTGAGTGCGTATTCATCTTCCTCGTCTGCTTGAACATAAGATTTCCAATCAGATTTCCAACATTTGTCATCAACACAGAGAGAGTTGTCGATATCAATAGCTCACTAAAAGGCCGAGGTTTCTCGAAAGACACTGTTCATCTTATAAATCTATAAATGTAGTAAGGTTCCTCAAGGGTTATGTCTGATCATTTACTCAAATTTCTACTTTTCCTTAATGGACCTTACCTTCTATCACTTCTTTCCCTATCTGCTCCTATGCTGCGATTCTCATCATTTCGTTTCCCTGCCCAATACTCAGAGGTTATCCGAATTTTTGTATTACTCGCTTATAATACTATGAGTGGACAAGGATAAGCGGGGTTCTAGGAAAACTGAAACGGTGCTCTGACTATGAATTAATATCTTCTTGCCATGATATTATTAGTTTATGAGAGTATTTAAATGAGGCAGCGTCAGGATGGTGGCGACGAGAGACTGGGTGGGAGTTGTTAATTTTATCAATACATTGGAGCACCACAATAACTATCAAATACAGTTCTCTAGAGGGACACAGTAGGCCGTTAGAGGCGTTAGTCTCATTATCAATTAATGCATTATTAATAATCATTCGAATATTAATTTTTACAGAATTTATCTCATTTTTTTGTTTGCAAATGACTATTAATTTATCTTTTGAACGCATAACTTAAGCTGACGAATCCAATGGGTTCTTTTATTCCACATTCGGGTCGCTGAATTTGGTTTCTCTCGGAAATGATCTCTCTTCAACACTCACGAATTTTTATCTCTCACCTCAATTCATGTCAGCACTGCTTCACTTCTCAAGAGGTACACGATACACGTAATCACTCTCTCTATCTGCGTTCTTCGCAATACACACTCGCTCTCGAACTCTATCTCCATCCTATTTGATTTTAATGTAAGTGATTCTCTTCTCTGACTTCTGAACTAAGTACCTCGAAAAAAGTGTTTTTTCTCGAAAGCGCGTTAAATCTCTTCTAATAATATAAAATCCTTCTCTGGTCGTCCAAAAGTTTCCGTATTCTCTATAGGGTTAATGTGTTGATTTTTAGAAGTGAGCGATAATTAGCATTACCAGCAGGTTCATGATTCCTTAGAATAAAAATCACTCTCTCAAAAGCACTAAAATATTATAAAAAACTTAATGGCGGATAAATAGGCCTTTTATAATCTAACGAGAGCTTCTAATCTCATAAAGAGGTTTCTTTCCATTAGTTGTTAAGACTTTCGATGAAAATTTAAAAGTATATATTCGATTTCGAGGATTGTAGTTGATGCTCAAAATATGTGTAAATGTATTATATTCGGGGCTCAAAGCTTTTAACTTATTTTAATGACGGGTTCTACAATGTTTCAACGATGAGATTGCTATACGTCCACTCACATTGATATTATGAAATCAGGATATGGTTATTAGTGAAACTCCTCGAGTGATAAAGTCTAAGATAGTGGTTCACTAAATGTGCCTTATGTCAGATGGTTCCACACTCACACACTCATAGCGTGTTCTCCAATGCATTTAATATAGGTCTGGTCAAGTATTTATTGTCCTTAATTTCTAATGCACTTAATTCGTAGAAGATATTTTTCATATGTTTTAAAAATTCCTGCTGTCGCTAAATCCTGTCCACGATATCTTTTACAATCACTTAAATCTCTCACTTATAACAATATTACTCACTTGTGTATACGACAGATTTATAGAGAGTATCTAAAAGTTTAAATTTAATAACCTGGAATTACACTGTATGCCCTTTAACCATATCATTAGCGAAATTGAGATCTGTTCACCAGTTTTCCTAATGCCTGGTAATTCTAAGATTGGATAAGGATGTTCTTTCCCCTCGTTAACAATATAATAGTTCTTTTTAAGCGCTGCTTGCTCACTGACTAGTCTCATCGCACATAACTCCACAATCTCTCTCTTTCAATTCACTTTTCTAGTCGGATCTTCGTCGGAATTCTTCTCAATTTCGATATAGGGAATAAGCTAACTATTCGTCTCACGGCATCTTCCACATATCTTTTACAACTTTATTCGAAATATCTACCACGTCTCTCGGATAAGTGGCAATTTCACTCATCAGGTCGAAAAATCACTATATCACAATAACAAGACATATCTCTCTCTCTTCTTATACGTCACATCACTAACATCTTCTTCATTAATAATTTAAGTGATTTTACTTCAATATAAATATCATCAGGTTCATATTACTATTTCTTGCTAAGATATCTAACAACACAGACACATTAGCCACTCTCAGTGCACTTCTAACAATCATAGCTAGAATTTTAAATTATTACAGGAGATATAGGATATCATAATTACACAACTAGACAAAACGTACGAGCCCGTGCTCTGCGAATCACATACTATAACACACATTATCGAAATTGGATTACACTACTATTCACAAAACAAAACAAAGATTCGGGAAATTAATTATACTATAATGGCAGAACTACAATAATTAGCAACTATATTAAAGTTTTAACAGCACCAGAAAAAATTCTCAAAACTCACGCAGACAAGTCTCACGACATCTTCAAGTTCTTATTATTGAATGTAACAGACAACATGAACCTGTGTTGACTGTTTCGAGTTAAAGTAGCTGTAGTTTAAAATGGGCGGAATCCAACTATGTACAGAGAGCGTCTTATATGTTGTTGAAAGTACTAGTAACCAGTTTCTATAACTTATGGTAGGGGTTGGCATTCGTCTGATATCCTCTGCTCTTGAGAGCTAATATTAGGAGGAATTATTGAGATTAAAATGGTGTGGTACGGTTTGAGTAATTCTGGTGAGGTGGCCTCTCTAATTAGCTGAAACTCGCACAGTGGGAATTTCAACAAGGATTTTATGAGGGAGTACGGGTAGATAATAGCCTTCTGTGACTCGTCTATATACTCATCTAACGTGGTATTTATGCGGGAAGGTACTTAGCTAAATTATAGATTAGCTATTAACATGAACTATCGACGTAAGTAAATTTATTATAATAAAATAATTTAAGAGTGAGATCGACATGAGGCTTCAGGGTACATATGTGGTTCATCTCAACGCACTCAGTGTCTTCACCTTGTACAATTTCATAATCACTAAGTCACTATGAAAAGTAACTGCTATCAGAAAGTTGATCCACCCTTAGTTTTATAGCCGCAGTTATTCATATATATATTAATAAAGATTTTAATAGATCGATACCTTTCTAACTTTTTTTCATATAATATCAAGACTATGAATTACTTGTCATTATTTATTGGTCGATCTTTCAAGCCCAAAGTAGTTCTCCAGTTGTTAAGCCTCCTTCAGTTACCTTATTCAAAAGGAAGAAGAAGTTCACTAGCACCATTCCATTTTAGGATATGTTTCAAATAATTGGATGATATCAATCTTATGCCAATTATGCCAATCGTAAAATCGAAACCGATCGATCAGTCAGGTAGGGTTACTATTTATTTTTAAGTCACACACTCATACCACTTATATTATAATATAATATAAATCGAGACAGTTAAATTAAAACCTTTAGTCTATAAGGACTCTATCATCACAGTATTAGTTCTATATTACCGTCTTACATGCATGAAGATATTTATAATTTCTCATTATAATTTTTTTTATAAAAATAATAATTGTTATACCGTATATATATATATTCATATAGTATATATATATATATATATTATAAATATATATCACCTATTTTTCAATTTAAAGTTCACTAAAGTTAACATAAGGATTTTTATCTGAACTCGCGTTCTCACACACTCATAAATTCCTACTAAAATCAGTATTCCGGCCTTTAAATATGCATAGTATTGTATATATTAAAGATAATTATAGCCTTTATTATGTTACTCTCATCTATTCACTATACTACGAAAACTTCGTTATTATAATGTATATATGAAACTCTCACTCACCTCTCATTTTATACATATAAGTCTCTTTTTTTGTTTATATTGGTCTCCGCATATAGCTTCAGACATGTTAATTTAGTATCTTTTTACTGTATACTCGTGATCACCACAGCGATCTCACTCTGTGTTGCAACCATAAGGACCATTCTTGTTCGATATAGTTCTTCGGAGGTCATTCCGAATTTCAGTTTTTCGTATAAATTTGCCATTTTAGTGATAAATGAACTTTGCTCTTAAACCGAATCTACTCTCTAGTATCATTTGGACCTACTTTACATTAGAGACAGGAACGCATCATATATATATATACGTATATATATATCATATAATAGTATATATATATCTCCAGCTAATTAACTCACGTGAAGGAATAGACTCAGAGCACAGAGAGTCACATTTCTACACCTAAGGCGTACCAATAAAGTCCTTGTGTTCAATGTAAATATTCCTCATAGCTTCCTCATATCGCTATATTTAAGAGAATAATACATGCTGAATCAATTACTGCAAGACCACACTCATATTTTAAACAACAGATATAATATATAATTATTTACTCATTGTTTATATATAAATAACGTGATATCCAAAAACAAATTATCGTTAAACATACCTAAACCTAATTATTATTATAGAACTTTGTACGTTTCCTAACAAACATTATAAACTATCTCTCATATATAGTGGTTCCGGCACATTTAAACTCACCAGTACTGACACTTTAACTTACGTAGACACAAGTACAACTAAAATATGAATTCATGTCTATTATATACATACAAATTAAATTAAAGAAACTTGAAAGATGTCTGAGATTGTCTGGTGAGGTTTTTTTGAGAATCATTTTACTGAGGATGCTTAGTTAAAATATTAATTTTTTATAAATTATGTGATTATGTTTCAAATTATTATAGTTTGGCCAGAAAATAAATTACCTTAAAATTACCTTCTGGTTTGATTCTCTTCTTTCAATATTAAAGATAATTATTAAATAGGATTTTACACCTCAATATATATTATATATAATAATATATATAATAGTTAATATGTAGATAGTATATATATATTAAATTAGTATATATATATATATATGATAATTAATATATATATATATAAATATGTATATATATATATATATTATATAATATATAAATATAATATATTATTACTATTAATTAAAATTTATTTAATTTCCATTCCTATATATCTTTCGTTTTATCTATCATTATAAATTTACTTATATCTACCAGTTTATACACTATACTATAAATATTTCTAATATATTAATCATATGTATTTTTTTATCCATAGGTATTTTTATGTACATTGTATATATATATATATATATATATATATATATAATTATTAAATATTATTATTAGTCCTAATTATATTATTATATTATTATATTATGTATTATTATTATTATTCATTATTATTAATATTATTATTAGTAATTATTATTATTATTATTATTATTATTATTATTATTATTATTATTATTATTATTATTATTATTATTATTATTATTATTAGAACATTTATCATTAATAAAATTTATTACTGATTTTTCTTTTTAATGTACTGATTAATATTTTTATTTACTTATTTATTTGCTTATTATTTTTTATTATTATTATATTTTTCATTTCCGACTATTTTTATTTCCATTTAATTATATTTAATATGTTATTTTGCTTTCTTTTATTGCTTTATCTTTTAATTTATTTCTGGTGTTTATTTATTTATTTATTTTTTTGTTTATTTTATTAAATATTTTCAATTTTACTTATTTATTTATTATTATTATTATTATTTTATTTGTTCTATGCATTATTGCACTCCATTTAAAAGAAAGCTCAAGCAAGGAGGGTGCGCAAATTAAAATGAACCCAAAGAGGTTCAGCTTAATGCTGGCAAGCGAAGAGACCAACTTTAAAGTGAGAATGATTATATTCTGTAAGAAATGCAGAATGTTGGAAAGAATTCTAATGTGTAGAAGTATCTTGGGAAGGGAGAGGAACTATCTGGAGTTTTCAATTTGCATGAAGGGGAAGCGAAGAAACCAACTTTAATTTAAAGTGAGAATGATTATACTCTAAAAGAAATGCAGAATGTTGCAAAGAATCCTAATGTGTAGATGCATCTGTGGAGGGAGAAAAACTATCTGGAGTTTTCAATTTGTATGAATACGTAGAATCACTTGAACTATGTTATGAAAGTAATGAAATGGGAGTGGTTGGCTTTTTCAGACTACCTGCCATATTAGTGTCTTTAGATAAGAGATTGAAAGCTAACATCTATTGTTAAAAATATAGAATTAGAATAATTATGCAGAAATGTACAATTAATTCCATGCAGAAGATTGGATGTGCTGAAATCACCTCTAATGGAGAAACAATGCTTCAAATTAAGGGCGGAAACGTCTTCTTTACATATAGATGAACTGTGAAGAGGGAGAATATTTCTTTTATACCTCCTTAACAACTTTAGGGTTTGGAGTTTCAGGGTTTGGAGTTTCCAGGATAATTTGCTGCCTTTAATTTGAGACAGACGATGATCATATTGCTCACAGAGAAGACAACAGCCATAACAAAGATTTTGAAAAACTACGACATATTAAGGAGATTCGCATAAGTTAAATTAAATGGTACCCTATCAAGATACAATGTCCATGTTAGAAACAAAAAAATTGCATTTATATATATACTATATATATATACGTATATACTATATATATATATATATATGATATATATATATTATTATATTTATATATATATTATATTAAAGTTCACGTCTAACTGACTTTTGCCTTTCACGGGAGAGAGAACTTCGTTAGACCGACGATTCTTTAGCTTTCGATCCCATGACTCCAAAACGCTAACCAAATACAATATAAACATCACAATATACATTATATATATATAGGTATATATATATATATATATACTATATAATTATATAATATATATATATAAGATATATATATATTATAATATATATATATATAATATATTGACAGTTTTGAAAGCATATTAAATTAATTGAAATGTCCAAATGAAAAGGAGATCCTCAAAAATAGGCGTCAAATAAACTCTTTCTTAAAGGAGGAAATAGTGGCACTCTTAACAAGGGAGAGTGCCAACACGAAGCGGAAAGGCACTGTTTTATTGAAATAATAAATGACAAGCTCATGTATTTCCATACTTGCCGACGATTTTAAATAATTTTATTTTTAACATTAAATTTTATAATCATATACACCACTTCATAATATATATATATTATATAATATACTATATACCTCTACCTAATATATACTAACACTCACTATCCACATATATACTACTACTCATTATCTTACTATATACAGATATATATCATACATATAATATATTATATATATACCTTAATTAAATACTACCTAATATAAATATAAATAATATTTGCGAATAGGAAAAGCAATACTTAGGGCCTCAATCCACATCATTAAACTTGTATCGAAATCCTACAACGTTTCGGAAATTGCGGCTCAGATTTCAAGAAACATCATCCACGGTGAAACATCACCCTATAAACAATAAAACAAAATAATTTTAAGTACACAAAATTTTACTATTAAAAATTTTATCACAGTGCATTATTCAATACTTAATATACAACACAAAATACCTCACCTCTAAATCATAGTACAGAACTCTACACTCAGATAACTCTGTGATTCACAATCCAACCAACACGGACCTCTTAAAAAATTAACAAAGACCTAACTGTGGCACAAAAATGCACATAATGATAGAACCACATCAAACACAACCACGTCGCCCTCCCAGCTCGACGCATCCTAAACAAACAAAAGATTAACACTTCAACAAAATATACCAAATTAGAAATTTTATATTAATGGGCCACTAAATTAAAATTGAATATTAAAATATTAACAGCACCAGAAAAATTCTCAAAACTCACCAGACAAGTCTCAGACATCTTCAAGTTTCTTATTATTGAATGTAAACAGACATGAACTGTGTTGACTGTTTCCGAGTTAAAGTAGCTGTAGTTTAAATGGGCCGGAATCACTATTAAGAGAGGGTTTAATGTATCGTGACATGTACAAGGTTTCACTAAAACAAACTGTAGGTTGGTTGTCGATTTGTTTGGGTTAAATATATTAAAAATTATTGTAGTTAAAGGTGTGGTCTTGAGTATTAGTTGCCCATTAACATAGAATTTCGAATCAATTTCAACCAAGTTTTTGGCTACGGGTAGAAATTGCCTCTGTGCTCGTCTATCTCACCGTGGTATTGGGAGGACGTGCACTCGCCCAATATAGATATGCATTACAGCTCATCACAAAGTAAATTTATAAATATTGCGCAGCCGCAATCACGAAAGCCTATCAAAACAGCAGGCACGTACCTCTCACCTATCATAATGGAACGCGCATCACAGAGGCGCCAGCGCATTCGCACAACCCGAACGAGATACCGTCGGATTAGACGGCTCTCGTACCAATACTACCAACTCTCACACATCTCCAACCACTCTAGCGAGCAGGCGCAACATCAGGCTTTCTAGTAAGAGGAGGATCACTTCTTCTACGAAGTTTCGTCGACAATCGTGATTCATAACCAACAGGTAATCGTATATACTCACAAACTGCAATTTAAAGAGACGAATCAGCGTTAGCAGCCCGTTTGCAGCAGTGCCCTTAACAACCCCCTCCCACCTGAACGATTGGAACGCCCCGCCTGAGCTTCAGAAAAAATCCCTTTAATTGTCAACTCTATGCGACTAGTGACAGCGGCGGACCACCCAACCCCCCTCAACCCTCACCGCCTCTCCGCCAACCACTCACCACCCCCCCGGTGAACAATTATTTTTAAAAATTTAAGAGAAAATTAAATTTCATGCATGAGACGGTAATTAGAACTAAGGTGATAGGCCCTACTATTATACTAAGTTTTTCAATACTGTTACATTTATATATAAGTGGGGTGTGACTAAAAAAATTTAAACCCTGACCCGAAAAATTTTTTTTACGATAAACATTTATGGTAAAATTTACATCTGTTTTCTTAATTAACATATCCAAAAATGGAATGGTGCTGTCAACTTCTTCTTCCTTTGTAAAGTTAATATTATTCAGTTGTGTATTTAAATAATCAAAAAAAGGGAGTACTTCATTTCTGTTTGAAAAAAGTAGAAAGGTATCGTCCATGAATCTTTTATAATGAACTGGTCTAAAAGAGGGTGGACAATTCTGTAGCCAGATCTTTTCATCATGACTTAGGTAGAATTGGCAAGGGTCGGGCACTGAGTGGAGCAATGTCATAGCTAAGGAATCAGCTTTGTTCGCTATAATTTGTCTATTAAAAACAATAAGCTATCTGTGGCGCGTGGCGCTAATATCAGAACTACAAGTTTTAATTCAGGAACCTGTGAAGCCATGAAATTTCGTTATGTAAATGAAAAATATCTTTCCAATAGAAAAGGTCAATTGCATGCTCCTTATGGGAGATTATTTGTATACAAAAGATTCCCACATGCAAAACTTGTCATAAAAAATCTATTCAAATTAAATAGCCTAAAAGCCAGTTTTTTGCAAAGGCATAGGAATTTTTTATTATGTCACACATTAGTGAACAATTTAGGGAAGGTTAATTTAGTAATTTTACTAATTTATAGTAATGAGTATTTAAGGCAGCCAGGATGGGGCGGATGGGATATTTAACTTTATGTATTCTTTGGGGAGACCACATGAAAATACCTGGGGAAAGAGCTGACGCACAGTATATTCATTAAACTTAAATGCTTTATCAACTTATTAAATTTTCAATATTTACGTAAAAAACGGCTTAATTTTTCTTCCAATTACCCCACGTTGACAGGAAATCCAATGGGTCTTTCATTCAGAATTGGGAGTGAATTGTCTTGTGTCCGGACAATGATATCCTAACTATCATTTTCACTACATACTGTAGTCCAGCTTTTATCTAAGAGACGAAAGACACCTTAAAACCCTGTCATACTGGTTTGCAAAATAATTGTATGACATGATCCCAATTCTTAATTGATCTTTAACATGTAATATTATCTGGACTGTCGAACTACAAAGCGTACGACCAAAAATTTTTGAAAGGAGTTAAATTTCAACAATAAAATTGTCTCAAACAGATTATCTTAAGGGTAACACTGTGAATAAAATCGGAATTACCATCCCAAACCCCGAGCTATCACTCGCAATATCCCCCCTTAGAAGTACAACACAGGGAATTACGCAACCTCATTTCCAAAAAGCACTCAAATACTTCGTATAAAAGTTAATGCGGATAAATAGGTCAACAAAATTCCAGAGCCTATCCTAATAAGTCCTTCTTTACCACTTAGTGTTAGACTTTCGATCTGAAAAATAAATCAATATATATGTTTATCGGCAGTTCTGTAGAGAAGATCATCCATTTACTGTATATTCAGAGCTTTTAACTTATTTGCAATGACGCGCTTCTACAATGTTTCAGACGCGTCACTCACACGTTTTAGAAATCTTATTGGTTAATAAACATAAAGTCTAAAAAGGTTAAATTTGCCTTCAACTCATCATGGTTAACTTTAAATTGTCGGTCTATTGTGTGGCTGATTGCCTTTTGTTCTTAAAAAGAATTTCATTGCTCAACAACTTAAACTGAAAACCCTTATAAATATTACTATTGTATGAGACGTTTAGAAAAAGTTTAAATTTAATTAAACTGGAATCATACACTTGTATGGCTTTACACGGACTATTTAGGTGAACAAGCGGACGTTCAGTTTCCTCTTCTAAGTATAAATGTGAGGCCCTCTAAACATCTAATAGTTTTAACGCCGTTAGTCAACCTTCGAGCCATTACTTTATCACGAAACACAAAATACAGTCAACATCCAGGTTTCTACTGGGAACTGGGAATTTCAATCTGCCACCTAAATAAAGGCGAACAAAGCCAACATAGGGCTCTCCACCATATTAAAACTTTATATACCGAAATTAACCAAACGTTTCGGCACCACACATGGCAAACTCTTCCCCAATCACTTCAGGTGTGACAACACCTTATAACAATCACAACACAAACAATAATTTTAAAGTACCCAAACCATTCTCACCTAAACTATAACCCGTGCCACTCAGTTACTCTTAAATAAATCACCGATCTAATATAATACAATTAATACCCACTCAGTCACACAGCAACTACACCCCCCCCACTCACAGCTAACCCTCCACTCAGCTCCATCCTCACACCAATCAAAGTTCTTACCTAATATTACAACCAGCATTGTTACTAATTCAGAAAAATAACAACAAACGTCGCCCGCTGGGTAAACAAACAAAGATTACACTTCAAACAAAAACAAATACAATGATTCCGAATATTCTATAATTAATCTAGGCAAACTAATTAAAGAATGGAATATTAACAATATTACAGCACCAGAAAAAATCTCAAACTCACCAGACAATCTCAGACAGTCTTCAAGTTTCTTATTATTTGATGTAATACAGGACCATGAAACTGTTGTTGACTCGTTTCCGCAGTTAACAGTAGCATGAATAGTTTAAATTGGAGCCGGCAACATCATATTAAGAGACGGCGTTTTAATGTTGTGAATGTACAAGGTTTCTAAAATATGTAGGTTGGTTGGACTACAGGTAAGAAAGTATTAATATAACTTAAAAATTAATCTGTCATTGTAACAGGATGTGGTCTAGTATGTGGATGTGATCACTCTACATAGCTGAATGCTGGCCGGAAGGGGTAATTCAACAGTTTTCACTTGACGTACGGGTAGAAAGCCTTCTGTGCTAGTCTATCCTCACGTGGTCACTTGCAGCGGAGGTTATTGCCAATATTAGATAGCTACAGCTATCACCAAGGTAAATTATAAACTAATGCCAGGACTTCGAAGAGCTTCCAGGGACATCGCTCTTCCATGGCAAAACGAGAGATCGTGGCAATGATTGTAATACTAAATTAACATTCAAATTGGGATACAAAGCCTTTTGTAAGAGAGTAGAGGAGTAATTCTATTACGACATGTTTCGGTGAAAATGTCTGTTCCTGACATAAAAACACGGAAATTTTATATACAAAACTGCATTTTAAAGCCGAATACGTTTTAGAGTTTGGCTGTGCGAACGCCGAGTATCCAGGAAAATCCTTTATTACCTTTTCATGCAGACTAATCCGAAGCGGGCCCCCTAGCCAAGCCACGGTACACCGCCCAACGCTCAACATCAAATATAAATTTTTAAAAAAATTAAGAGAATCATTAAAATTCTTCCATCGCATGAACGTTAATCTAACTAAGGCTGATAGCGCCCCTATATCTCTCACTATATTTCAATATGCTGCTCTACCATTCTAATATATAAGTAGCAGGGTGTGACTAAAAAAATTAACCCTGACCCGAATTGAGTTTGTTTGCGATAAACATCCAATCCCGTACAATTACAAATATCTGTTTCTTACTCTCAAACATGGGGAGAGGGGAAATATCTTCAAACTATCCTTCTTCCTTTGTAAAGTTATCATTTATTCGAGTTGCTGTAGGACTTTCAAAATAATCAAAAACAAAGGAGAGTTACTTCATTTCTGCTTTGACACCAAACCGCTAGACAAGGTACATCGTCAAATGGAACATAGTCCTCATCCACTACTACATTCGACTACTGCGCATCTAAAAGAGGTGGACAAATTCTGCTAGCTCAGATCTCTCTTCCAGTAGTGACTTAGGTATGACATTCGCCCTACAGGCGTTGGACTGTGCAGTGCGACAGAACATAGTCCCTGAAGCTCTTCGATCCTCGAAATTAATATATATATGTTACCACTAGCTGTCAATCCAATACAATCCTATTGCCATACCCCCGCCACACTACCCAGCCGATAGAGCGACATAGACGCACAGCACAGAGGCATTCATACCGTTACCAACCTTGGTTGAATCCACTGTTCACATTCAGCTATTAGAGCATCACCTCCCGAAACTCAAGACACCACCTTTCAACTCATAAATTTCACATAATTAACACAAAAAATTCGAACAACCAACCTACATATATTTAACGCAATATACTATCATAAGTACACTTTCACACACACATATAGACCCCCTCCACTACACTTAAATAGGTGACTTCCCGATCCCCATTTAAACCCATACAGCTACCTCCATCAACTTCTAAATCCGGAAAACAGTCAACACAGTTCACGCTGTCTGCATTTACACATTCAATAATAAAAACTTGGAAGATGTTGAGACTTGTATGGTGGTTGAGAATTTTCTGGTGTGTTAATATTTTCAAATATATCCATTTTAATTAGTCTTTGCCCATAAAATAGGAATTTCGAATCATTTATTTGTTTTTGTTTGAAGTGTAATCTTTGTTTGTTTACCGACGGAGGGCGCCTGTTTTGTTTATTTTTCATAATGGTTATGATCAATTTTTGTCAATATTTAAACCTATTGATTTTTGATCACAACAATATTTAAATTGCAACTTCTCGTACACTATATATATTATTATATTTAAATAACTAATCATTATAATTTTTATTAGAATTTTGTGTACTTAAAATTATTCTTGGTTTTATTTTATTGTGTTTTCACCTGTGATGGAAATTGCCATTGCCGAAACGTTGTATTTCGAATAAAGTTTAATATGTGGAAGGCACTAGTATTGCTTTTTTTCCTATTCAAATTGAAATTCCCATCCCATAGAAACTGGATTGACTGTATTTAGTCGTAAAGTGATGGCAAGCAACGCTTAAACACTATTCAGCATGTTACGCGCAGGCCTCACATTCTAACTATCAGAAGAGGAAACCAATCTCGGACGTCGCCTCTTCCTAAATACTGTAACAGCCCCACACTACCAGCTTGTACATTCACAGGTTTATCTCAGAATTACAATTATCAATACTCCTTTTTCCTAAAACGGGTCTTCAAACCTAACCACCGACGTCCAGTCACACACGCTCTCACTCTCTATCCAATATACTCTGTCTCACACGCTATGGGTTGTGAAACAATGAAAATCTTTTTAAGAACAAGAAATTAAGAAAATAAGACCACAATTTAAAGTTAACCATGCAGAGTTTCTTAAGGAAATTTAACCTTTTTAGACTTGAAGTTATTACCAATAGATCTTTGAACGTCGAGAAGAGACAGGATGAAGCATTCTAGAACAGTCATGAACATACTTTAAAGCTCAATATACAAAAGTGATCTCTCTACAAAACTCCGATTAATAAGGGTTTATATTCTAATTTTTTCATTCGAGAAGTCTTAACAACTAATGAAGAAGACTTTTTAGGATTAGGCTCTGAATTTTTGATTTACCTAATTTCTATCGCCATTAATTTTTAAATATTTTATGGTGGCTTTAAAGATTATTTGTATTCTAACGGCAATCCATGAAACCCTGTATCTAATTCCAGAATTTTATCACAGTTACCCGTTAAGATGAAACTTTTGGCCCAGTAAATTTTATTTAATTTAGAACCCTTCAAAAATTTTTTCCGTAGATATTCAAGAGTCGTTATGATAAACATTAAAATCTATAAGAATGATAATGCAACAACTAATTGCAAACAGGAAAAAGGTTTAGGTGAAGTACTGATAAGTGAAAACTGACTATATTAGGAAAATTCTTGATATCATTTCCGACACAACCAAATTCACCCCAATTCTGAATAAAGACCCATTGATTCTGTCACTTAATTTGGAAGAAAAAATTAACCGTTTTTTACGTAAATTATTGAAAATTAATAAGATTGATAAAGCATTATTTAATGATATATACTCTCACGGCTCTTCCCCCCAGGTATTTTATATGGTCTCCCCAAGATACATAAAGTTAATATCCCCATCCGCCCCATCCTGGCTGCCTTTAATACTCATAACTATAAATTAGCAAAATTCCTAGTACCCCTTCTGACCCCCTTTGCCACTAATGATTACATAATAAAAAATTCCTATAGCTTCAAAAACTGGCTTTTATTTATTTGTTTTCTGCACCATACATCAACATTTATTTATAGTCTTTGTCTACAGATTTAATGCATTCAAAATAAATGTAAATTTATTTCAATTCATCACTATTAAACATTTAATGTTTAGATTTCATGGCTTCACCAGGTCGGAATTTGAAAAACTTTACTGAATTTAGCCACCCAAGATACATATATTTCTTTTATAATAAAATAACAATTATACCAACAAACTTTTATTCCTTAGCTATGGGTTCTCCACTCAGTGCCACCGCTGCCACAATTTCATACCATAAGTCCCACATATGAAAAGATCTCGGCGTAACAGAATTGTCACCCTCTTTTTAGACCAGTATCATTACTAAAAGCGATTCATGGACCCGTCCCACCTTTATCTACTTTTTCTTCAAACGAGAAATGCAACCCACAAAGTACTCCCTTTTTTGAATTATTTAAAAATACCACAACATCGAATTAACTAATTAACTTTACAAAGGAAGGAAGAAGTTGACAAGCACATTCCCATTTTGGATATGATTAAATAAGAAAACGATGTAATTTTACCATAAATGTTTATTGTAAAAATACTTTTTCGGGTCAGGGTTTTAATTTTTTTAGCTCCACACCCCACTTATATGATAAATGTAACAGTATTAAAAAACTTTAGTATATATGGCCTATCTCACTTAGCTTTAACTTACCGGACTCCATGCATGGACACAAGAATTTCAATTTTCTT
>JABUQX010114658.1:5000-15000 GCA_015478945.1 Trachelipus rathkii | reverse complement strand
TTATACCTATATATAACATATAATATAAATATATATAATCCATATATAATACTACCTAATAAAAATATACAATACTACCTATATATATATATAAATATATATATATATATATATATAATATATATATATATATATATATATATATATTATATATATATATATATCAGAGGTTGGAGCATAAGCGCAAAGGCGCATTGCGCTTTAGGGTAAAACGTGCTTTTTTGGTTTGCGCGAAATTTCCTAAAAAATGATCGCAGACATTATTGCATTGCGAGCTCACAACAACACTTTCTCAAGAGAGCGCGCAAAAGCACGAAATTTGCCGCAGCACACCACCCGACATCATATCTAAAAAAAATTTGCAGGTAAATTAGCGAATCTATCCAATAAACTATTTGCGCTATTATACTAATAATCATACACAATAACCCTATATATACAACAACACAACCCTACTCCTACTACATACAACACATCACCACACTAAATACTACACCACTAAACACACACACTAACATAATCACACTACTACACGACACACCACATACCTATAACTATACACCCTAAAACTACACAACAAATACAACTATACTAATCACACTACTCCCACACCTACACCACTAACTAACTCATTATCACCCTACTACTACCTAAAAACTACCAATACTATAACCAACAACATAACACTACAATAACCACCATCAACAAACACTACTACCCTACCCCAACAAACCCTATAATACTAACAACCTACTAATAAACGATATATACTCATCTATACTAATCATATCGTAACAATAATATACACCAACAAACCATCACCAACCCCATATATACTTCAACTACCACACAAACATCAAACAACTACCCACCTAAACTCAACATAACACCACACTAAACCTCACCACATAACATATCATACCCATCAACTAACCCCATCAATCAATATCACACATATCTCAAAATATATCACTATATAATTAATAATAATACCATAACAATATAATATAAATCAGATAACTCATAATAAATAACCACATACATACCAATAATAAATCAATCCAAATACATCAATAATCACATCAAATACATAACCATAAATAATCCAAATAAATAATAATTCCATTATTCAACTTTATATAATCACTCAACTATCAATAATATTACTTATTATTATTAATATCACTACTCATATATCTCATCCATTACAACTTAATTCATCTACTAACATCTATTTCACACACACATCTAATTAAATTAATACTCACATCTCATTCATTCATAAATAATTACTATACACCAACAAACATTCAATCTATTATATACACATTAAATTATATCATCTCATTATCATCCATAACTTCACTACAAATTTCTATATAAATCTACCCAAACCACTCTCATATAATTCAAAATACTATCTATTCATACTCATCAATTATATATCATCATATAATAATAATATATCTACATTATAACTCTCATTACTCATTACTATAAACTCAAAATTAACTTATATATATACTTATCACATATACTCATTCTCTCATCCTTACAACTAACTTATCTACCATACCATCTATATATATTGTTATTATAAATATCTCTCGATATATACTCTAGTATATATTAACACTCCTTTCACTGTAGAGAATCTAAATTCAAATAATCCATCTCACTAATACAATCAAAGACTATAATTAATCCCTCCATTATCATATTCACTCTCAATTACCTTAAACTATCTACCTCACTCCTATCATAAATCATCAATAACCCTCATTACATTATTACATCATTTCTAATACACATATTCAATCTATATCACCTCAATACATATATAGAGACAACCATTTACAACAGTATATATTCGCACACCAACAATTTCAGCATACATTCGTGAGACATTAGCGATATAACAATAACCTAATTAGCTAGCCAACCATGATGAGCAGCATTAAACAATTCGCGCACACTCAACACGCATTAATGAAAGTGAATACTAACAGGAAAGCCAAATACTGCAACGGATAGAACAACGCTACGTCGAAGAGAAGGTCTAACTAACACCTCACATTAATTGAGCAAAACACACACCCCACACATCTGCAATACCTCACCTGCTACCACTTACATGAAAAAAAGGCAGACACCAGCTAAGACCTTCGGCCACAAAAAAGACACTAACTACGGCCCACCATCTACTACACAAGATACACCTTCTCAGATCGCTACCAAAGAGCAACAGCGAGGATAATATTCTCTGCGCGGCCACACTAGCAACTGATGATCAGCAAAGGGAAGATTGCACATCAGCCCTCACCACCACCCACAACACAAATCGAACATAAAACACAACACAACACAAAAAACCCATCAATTCATCAATAAATATTTAACAAACCAGCAGTACCATGAGAGCATAAAATATATATATTACCACATCTTCCTCACCCATCTACAGACCCTTCAATTGCTGTGCGGACTGCAATTAGAGGTAGGGTCAAAGCCGGGGCCGAGAGTGCTCAACAAGAACAGCTGAGACACCCAGCAAAAATGCCGTCCAAACCATCATTTCTTCAGTCTTATGCAAAAATATTTTAACAGAAGAGAGCTCTTGAGTTGCTTTATAACTACGGTAAGTGTTTTATTTTAACTACAGGTTAACTATAAATAGTGTCACAATTAGCAGATTAAAAAACTAACAGAATACAGTCCATACAAAAAATTTCGAATTTAAAATACCAAGTTTCATTTGTCGTTAATATCATTTCTCATCAAATATTTTTGCTTCTAGATTTCTGCTACATGACATTTGGCCAATTAACATTGTAGAGTCTGAGTTCTTTGTCGAATTCCTGTCCTACCCGTGAACTCTGATTTCCACCTACGCTCCAGAAGAAAAGAGAAGAGGGATTTTGATGATATGCATAATAAGGAAGGCTGATTTAACCAACATTATTTAAGGTCAGTTATGTGGCCACACCCGCGACAAGCATGGGACTGCGAAACACACAAACAGGAGTTTTCAGGTAATGACGGTTCTTTGGATTAATTTGAATACTTTGAAGAGAGAGAACTGAGAAGTCTGTCCTTGCCTCTAGAGAGTTATCTGTTTTTCAGACCAGCACAGTCCTAGCCAACAATATTACGGATATTCATAAAAAATTTGACAGAGCATAAGGTCAGTAAAAATCAGTATGAAATAATAAAACGTAATGCTGAAAAAAATTATAACTCCAAATAAAAAGGAAACAGCTAAATTAAAAAAATTAGTCTTCAGGTTGCCGCATTACAACAGGTATGATTTGCAAAATTTCTGTGCAAGCCTTTCGGGTAGCTTGCTCATGACAGAAACGGTGACCGAAGAGGAGAGAACAGGCAACCGAGCGAGATAGTGGTTGCGCTTGAAGAGATGGAGCAAATTAGTGACACAGAGGTTCTGCAGACAAAATCTCTCCAGCTAGAAAATCTGCTTAAAGAACATGATGCACTTAGCCTAACTGAACATCGCCGTTGCATTTCCTACACATTAAACATCTTGGCTACTAAGGATGTTTCAAATGTTCCTCGCTGCTGGTCCTCTGGTGCCAAGGATCCATTTAATAAGATACTTACTAAAGCACAGGAATTGTGGAATCCAAAAACAGAAAACTACAACTGCTGCGAGAATTAAGAAGGAGTTTGGAACAAAGCTTAAAACACCAAGTGTTAATCGCTGGACTCCCTATACGATTCTATAAAAGACCTGTTTAAGAACCTTGATGGTCGCTGACACAAATCAACAACATTTGTGTGGAGCAAAAGTCTTGTCTTCCAGTATTTAAAAAAGTGATAGGGGGTAATTGCGGGTACATCTGAACAACAATTAATGGAAAGACCTATTGCCTGTTACGCTTCGCATCAATAGCTATGCCACAGAACGAAGAGAAATGCGTACGCAGAGGCAGTATCTATTGCCTAACAATAACTCTCTCCTAACCTCACCAACACCGACAAGATCGCGCGGAAAATGCAAACGAGAGGTAGGAACACAAATCTTAACCATATGCCAAAACAATTCCAAGTCAACCTACTATACGCTAAACAAGCAACCAAAGGCCAAAACAAAAGGAAGAAAAGAGCTCTATCGAACGAGGATCTTAAGCACAGAATACATATCGAATGATTTTGACTATCTGCTACCTAATGGCAACAGCTCGCACATCCCCTATACATTCAAACCGCGACACCCACCAAAAACGTGCGTACACAATAGAGAGACTAAATGAAGCGGAACAGTACAAGGCATACAAGCGACCACGCAAACGGAGGCAAACATAAAGCTGCTCAAACTATTGAGAGCGAACGAGCGAATCCTAACCTTGTAAACAATTAAGGCACTAAGAAAAGCACCCAACCCCCACACAACCAAAACACCAACAACACACACAACACACAAAATCACGTGTGCATGGGACAGCAGTCTGAAGTGACCCAATTATGGTGATGTATTTTATTAATTGAACAAACTTCAGCCATCTCTTCGTGTTATATATATATATATATTATATATATATATATACTAATATATAATATTATATAATCACTATATATATATATATTATATATATATATATATAACTCCACACTTCAATCAAACAAACACTAATACCTAATACAACCCAAATAATACAACACAGAAACATGCACTAAGCTATACACCCACTACGTATATATATACTATATATCATAATATATAATATATAATATACAATACACCAACAACAACACCAACAACACAATAACATACTACAAAAAACAACACACCAACCACCACTAACCACCAAACAAACCCCACACCATACCCCATACTATACACACTATATATACTATAGTATATATATAATATATAGATAATTATATATAACCATACTACTAATATATATACTATTATAATAAATAACTATATACTATATATTATATATATATATTATATAGTATATATATATATATATATATAATATATATATCCCTCAACTATCATAAAACATATCAACTATCATTACACCATAATAATACCACCAACCACTACAACTATAGAACTATCCACAAATCACACTGCACACTCACATGTTCAACACCGAACATCTAAAAAACGATTTGACAAGAATTTCACCTTTAGATTCCACAATATATCTAAACTAACTTCTCAGAAAGTGAAAGGAGCACCACACCCCACCTATATCAGACAGTCCCACCTCTAAGCGACGCGGCAGAAGTTGGGCACACAATCTATGCATAAGACCTGATCTCAGACCCAAAAGTACACATCAAATCACCACACAGATAAACCCTCCATCACTACACGCAAACCTGCTTTCTAAGTGTGAATACCAGAGGACGCTACATCGAAAGCCACAGCGACCTCTCGTTTCAAAATCTAACAGAACTACAAATCACACCCCACCCAAATATTACCAGCTCAGCGGCCGCTGCAAAGCGAATTGTTTGTTTAGACTCAACACCGCCTCTGACGAATTCTCCAAGAGCAAAGAGAGGCACGCACATCCCCACGACAATCAGCAATTTTTGAACCAAAATATCTCATATAAAAGCGGAAATAGGACCCTACCACTTCAGGAATATGCAAAGAGGCACGAGCGAACGGAGGACATCACAGATAAATTGCCCAACAACAAATAAACAATTAAAATAAAATCATCTTCGGGCATTTCTTGATATATCAAACAATTTTGCAGTCTTACACAATTTAAAACTCTAAATAATTCTTCGTTAAAATACTTGCGCTTTATTTTTGTTATATTTGTGTTTGACCGCGCTCTTAAAACCTATTGTGCTTCTAAAAAAAACAATTGATTGCGGACCATGCATGACGAACTCTTGCGCCTATCGTAGACAAACTTATTCTAATGAACAAATTGTGCGCTTTTGCGTTGACGGGCACGAAGTATTTCACAACCTTTGCCTTCTGCGTATACGACACGCTTTCTTAAAGACACTATATAACACAATCTGCCCACACCACCACGACCCACACCCACACGACCCAACCCCACCTCTGCTAATATTATATTAATATATATTAATATTATGCTTAAATATATATATATATATATATATATAATATATATAATATATATATATATTATATAATATAATATATATATATATATATATATATAAAGTATATACTATATATATATATATATATATATATATAATATATATATATATATATACATACTATTATCATATATATATATATTATAATATATATATATATATATATATATATAGTATATATACTATATATAGATATATATATATATACACTAAATACCCCATAATATAACCCCTAAAATCAAATAATAACCTATAATACACACATACACTATTAACATCATAAAACACCCAAACTAAAACACATACAACTACCTATACAAATAACAGAAAATATAACACAAAGAGAGGACAACGCCAAACAGTTACACAATTAAAAGTGTGTATTGCGCCACCTGAGACGCAAAGATGCATAAATCTTCTCCACGCTCTCTATATGGAAGACTAAACCAACACACATTCAAAGATAGCTCAACCTATCATCACAACAACTACAATATCGATCACAAACCCCTAATAGCTATTCAATACGGGCACACAAATCACCAAAAATAATATATTAATACTATATATATATATATATATACATCAACCTAACCCCAACCTATAATACATCCAAAACTCACACACACCCTATAACATAACTAACAAATACACCCCTACGTATACCCATAATACTTACACTAACCTAACACTACCCCCACCATCAAATACACATACCAATATATAACCACCCCATAAACATACATCAACAACCTCAAACTACTCACACCTATACCTACCATACAAATAATAATCACCCACCATACCCCTAACACTAACTCATAATACACTACACCTCATACACACACTAATATACTACTATAACAACACAACAACACAAAACCA
This sequence comes from Trachelipus rathkii, assembly GCA_015478945.1. NCBI lineage: Eukaryota > Metazoa > Arthropoda > Malacostraca > Isopoda > Trachelipodidae > Trachelipus > Trachelipus rathkii. Next base: position 7,989 of record JABUQX010114658.1, on the reverse strand, counting down.
TACAAACACCATACAATACAATACCACCCAACACCACTACCTATAATACAACTCACATACCCTCAATAAGTCTAAATACTAATACATCACTATAACCATAACTAAACACCCCACAACAAAATAATACCATACTAACATAACCAAAACACACACATACAAACACTCCCATACCATACCACATATAACCACACTACATCAAATACTCAACAAAACACTCAAATAACTTCACTAATATCAACCAATATATATATACAATACATATATACTTATATAATATATATAACTCCATAAATAACTAATATACCCCACTAATATAACTATACACCAAATAACACCATCATAAACATCACCTACCCAACCACCCACTAATCCACCAACAACCACATACACACCCACCCAAACACACACACTACATACCACATACAACATCAAAAACCCAAATCATCTACCTCCCACTAATAATAACATCAATAATAAACAACACAAAAAAAAACCCACATCAAATACACACAACTACACATCACCACCCCTACACAACACACACACACACTAATCTATACACCAACAATACATAACACATAATCACATCACAAAATACCTAAATACAGCAATCAACACAATATATCACCCTCAAACATACTTAACCACACCTCACTATAAAATATATAACCTATATATACCAAGCACAAACAAAATTCATATACCAACCCACACAACACTACCAATAAATATAACACAACAACCACACAACCATCAATAACTACCTAATATACCTCATTCTACCCCTACTAACCAACACCAACCACTACTATATATAAATATAATACAAATACCCCAATCATTAATACGCACCACCCACCTACCCCTACCACTAATACCACCTAATCAACCCACCTAATACCCCAAACTATACAACCATAAACTACCAACCCCCCACCATAAACAAACTAATACAACACCCCAACATCCACATCAACAAATCACTACCACCACACTCACAATCACCCTATAAATAAATAACAACAACCACAACACACACCACTACCTAATACCTACACCACTATCAACTATATATAAATACCCACAAACAATACCTAGATAACCACACACCCACACCCCACCAAACAACAAACACCACTACATATAATATAGATAACCCCACACTTATATATACACACCCACACACCTTAACTAACACAATAACATAATTCTAATAGACAGAATACACCACGATATCATCCGCACAGCTCTATTACAGTTGCCCACACTTATAGAATCTAAGACAATCATAAGAACAAAAGACATCAGATTCCTTACACATCTCCCTATTAAAGAACTCACTCTCCTTACAAACTAGCACCGAAATCATTACAAAAAAAAAGGCTATTCTTCCATACATTTCAAGGAACAAATAAGTCCACGCCGCGCATCCCTCAAATGAAAGTCTCACAATGCGAGCTTCTGTCTCTGAATGCACATAGACACGTGTCACTAGATAGAGGCAATAGAGGACATCTAACATAGCGCAGCACCATAAACTATCTAATTATCACAACACCTCACCAAAACCCATACTAACAACTACCAAATATAATAAACAAAAAACAAACATAACCACAAACACCACACACACCAACCAAAACACACCCACCAACCACCAAAACACACAAACAACCACACACCCCACACAACAACCCCACACCCAACAACCCCCACACACCACACCCACACACCCACCCACACAACCCCAACCAAACCACAACCACAAACAAACACAAAACAAAACACAACAAACACCCCAACCACACCAACACACACACACCAACACACCCACCCCCAACCAACCACAACCACAACCAACCACAACGAACCACCAACACACCCCACCCAACAAAACAACCCCAAACACACACACCCAACAACCCCCACCCAACCACACAAAAAACAACACCACCCACCCAACAACCCAACAAACAACCACCACCACAACCCACACCCCACAACACCCACACAACCCCAACACCGTAATATATATATATATATCAAACAACCCACACCACACAACCCAAACAACCACCACCACACACAACCCACACAAAACCAACAACCTAACATATCAACCAATACCAATATTACCCACACCCACTCACACTAAACTAACAACTACAAAACACACACAAACACCACACACCCATATATCACTAACATAACAACATACTCACATATACACTCACCAAATAACTAACCAACTATATCACAATACCACACCAACAATACTATATTAATATACCAACTTCATACACATATACACCCAATATACACACACACACCAATCACAACAACACCACAACTACACCCAATAACACCTATATATACGCATACCCCCTAAACCATCACCAATAACCTAACATACCCTACCTACCCCAAACTAACTACCACACTACCATACCTAAACATACATAAATACACAATATAAGATATTATATATATATATATATTATATAATATATACTATATTTATATTATATATATATATATATATATATATATATCAAACTCTTTATAATATATATATATATATATATATATACAATCACAACACACTCCAGCAACTACAACACACATACTCACCTAACTACACTATACACCAATAATACCAATAAATACCACACTACAACCTAACACAAACCTAACACAACACAAACATAACACATACTCACTAATATACACTATAACCACACACCTAACATAAATAATAACCAAATCACCCTAAATCACCCCTAGAACTAAATCAACCTACCTAATACTCAAATAACACATATAAACAACACCAACATACAAACCTACTACACCACCCATATACCCATAAAACCCAACTAATACCTCACACTCATATACAATATCACATATACTATACATACCTATATCATAATACAACCTCACCCAACACACCTAAACTAAACATATAAACACATATAATATATAAAAC
>JABUQX010114657.1:0-12897 GCA_015478945.1 Trachelipus rathkii | reverse complement strand
ATGGTCACGGTGCCAAACCCTGGTCAAAGCGCTGTGTATATGTCCTCAGCGCCACCACGCAAGTCCCCCATTGTCCATAATAGGCAAGACCATAAAAATCAGTAAAATAGGAAAAGTATGTCACCAGTTGACCCTGAGCGTCGAACCATACTGGTTATCTGAAAGAAGGGAATGAGAAGAGACTCCATGTATGACCAGGGTAAAATGATGTGTAGGTTTTTAAGAAGAGTTTTCAAGAAGAATTATTTTAGATTATAATACAAATAATAGCTTCAATACTGAAGTTTTTGAAGATTCATGAAGCGTCTACCCTTTTTCGAATCGTATTGACATATTGCCGTTCACTCCTTAAGGAAAAAATTAATAGTTAATTTATAATAACACAGGAGAGGTATTGAACGTAGTACCAGGCGTTCAGTTTCAAAAGCCACTCCCGTCATAATCCACGGAGGAATGCCATCCGCGCACTAGCCTTCCTGACGTTCATAGAATCTCAGAGATCGCCATGCACACGATCATTGATGTATATACAGGTAAAAGGACATGGAACCTGAGGAGGAGAAGGAGAAGGCTAAGGGAGGAGGTGATGCCCCGAATTCAGGTCAGGTTAGAATTAGATGATAAAAAGGGAAGGCCGAAGAGATTGGCCTTATCAGAAGGAGAGTTAAGCAACAGAACCGTTGAGCGAATAAGGGAGGAAATGGAGATTTACACAAAACCCTTCTTAGAGAGATGTGTTTGTAAGAAGCCAGAAATTTTTATTTGTAGGAGGAACCAAGCAGGTTGTCGCACTTTCCTTAGTGAAAGGATGCGCTTTAAGCCTGACGAAAATATTCCCTTCATTCGATTTCCGACAAATGAAAAATTAGCAGATAATAGGAGAACGAGGCGTTTTCTCACGATGCCCTGTATAACGCAAATGTCTCTTCCTGAAATGGAGCGAGAACAAGCGCCATCGAATCATGGATTTGGGAAAGAAAGATTTAATTGAAGATGGAATGAACCATGCTCATCCCCATCAGTGATTATTCCCCCCACCTTTTCAGCGGCGACCGAAGCATTCCCAGAGTCTCAAAGCAGAATTCATTCCAAAAATAGTTTAGCGTAGAAGCAACGCAAGCCCCCCAATTAGCCGGATTAAAGTGCAGAAATTTACATCGTTTAGGCATGGGGAGCGACTGGAGGAAAATAGAAGTATTAAGGTTAAAGACTATAAATGTGATCAGAGATACCGATAGGAGGAAGAAAATGGTTGTATTTATAACGAGAAGGTAGTAGTGTTGAACATTTCAATTCAGCGTATTACAAGAAGTTGGTTTAGGACATCTGGAAAATATTGTTGTAGGTTCCTTAAGTTAACTGTCCAGATCTAAGACATGCTGAATTGTTTGACCTCCTCCCCACCTGCATCAGGTGAGAGAGCCCAACCACTGCAGTGTGGGTTACGTTGAAAATCCTCCTAAAAATAGAGACCTCGACATTTTGGATTGGGAATAAGTAACAAGTCTCATGAGATAAGTATTAAAGATAGTCAGAACAAGAACGTGGAAGATATGTTCCATTATTATGGGAGCAGTTAGCAGAAATGCACAAAGATATGATAATGTAGTTATGAGAGAAAGCATTTTAGTCCATCAAGAATACAACGAAGTTTAAGGGAAAATTCAGATTCTCGAGATGTGATTACAGTGAGTGTTATGTTTTAAATAGGCACAGACTCCACCATTTAGCCTGAAATAAGAAAAAGTATATATTAAAGCGATATTAAGTTTATTTGAAATAATATCCCGGCCAGCTGAGGGTCTCAGACAAGAGCATAAAATTAGGTGTAGAGTTAGAGAGGTGATTATTCCACAGATTCGATGATTAGCACGTTAAGGCCAAGAGACGTTTGGCAAAGTTCAATCAAAAACCCTCAGCCTAGCGTCCACCCCTACATCATACTTATCCGACCAGTCATTTAATCAGCCAGTCGCATAAACAAACACACTCAAACTCTGTTACGAAAAAATACAATCCAATGTTCATAAAAATAATAAACTAATATGGCATAGAGCTACATATATTATATATAATTGCTATTATATATAAAATATATTTAAATAAAAAAAACAACAAGTAAAAAAAAAAATAATCATACAAGAATAAATTATATAAATTATGAAACAAAATTTAAAGGAAAAAATAAATAAAATAATAAAACGATGAAGACCTTATAATATCTGATCTAATTTTTCTCGAATGTCAACCTTTTAAAACACTTGCAACTCATTAAAACTATTAAATACTAAAAAACCAACTTTACTAATAAAATAAAAAACTAAAAACATCTACACAAGAAAACAAAGAGCAACCAAGACCAAACAATAGAAATAACATTGTGAATTACACTTGATCAAAAGAAAAACTTTAAAAACATTAAAAAACTAAGTGGGCCAAAATTTAAATACATACGAATAGCACCGATCAACACACGTCTACTATCTGAAAACAAGCATTCAAAACTATCAACTTATATTACAATATATATATATATATATATATATATATTTTTTTTTTTTTTTTTTTTTTTTTTTTTTTTTTGGTAAGTTCACACTCTAACGGGACATAGGCACTCTAAAATCTTGGTTTCTAAGGTAATTTTCTTACCTATGATCCGAACTAGGATATCGAACCCGCGCCGTTGCCATGCTACTCCGTCGCTCTACCGATTGCTGTCCACGGTTATATATATTATATATATATATATATATATATAATATAATATATATATTATATATATTGTTTATTATTATATATATAATATATAGTTATATTTATATATATATATATATATTATATATTATATATATAATATATATTATAATATAATATATATATATATATATTTTAATATATATTAATTATATATTATTTATTATATATATATATATATGATATATATAAAAAATATATATATATGTTATTTAATATAAATATATTAATAATATAATATAATATATATAATATACTAATATTATATATATAATATATATAATAATATTTATAATATATATATTTATATTATAGTTAATATTATATATTCTATTTTCTGCACATATACTATATACCGTGCTATACTTCTAAGGGTCCATAATTACCTTATAACCTTAGAAGTTAAATTACTCTACCTCGGGTACGATAATTAATATGATTGAAAGGGTGTTTGAAAAATAGTTAGATGTATATTTTTCTTATTATTAAACGATTCATTTTATATTGTTTCTTTATATTAAAAATAGATTAATTATATTTTATTTAATACAATAAGGATCTACCTGCAGGGAAAAATTGCCCACAGATTTCGTGATAACAAAATCCGAAATATTATATATATTAAGAGATATTAAAATATAAACGAAAGCTATACGTTTCGATGTATTGGGCTAGATTTTGATCGCCATTCTCTAATTTTATATCTTTTTTATTTCACTTGTGATCAATACTAGCGTATCAAATCTGACATAACAAAAAGATCTTTATAAGAACATTTAATTATAGGTTTAACACCTTTTAATTTTTATTACAAAAATAAATGGATTTTAGCGTGCCTGGGACAAAACCCCAAGCGGGCCTCGCGGCACTGATGTCGTTGGCCGAACTAACTTGCGTAGATTCCCTCCGATTACCAGATTTTGCCGGTAGTTGTATGAGGAAAAGGACCTCTTATTGGTTGACTTGTTTAAGAATTTTAATTAATACATAACCAAAAAATTACTAAAAACAGTTATTGTGTAATGTTATAAAGATGTAATGGTAAAATTTACCGTACATACTATAATACACAATAACGATTGGAGCTTTGTCTCCTAAGAGTTCTAGCTTTACAAACACTAATAGCACTATAAAAGACATTATTTTTCCTTTATAGAAACTATTACGTAAGTACATTGGTGGCATTTCCGGACTTTGATTCAAGATACCCAAGCTTCTAATTCATAAAAAAATATTTAAAAAATTTTTTTTTTTAAAGTCTGGAAATAATTTTATTCCTTAGAATAATTTTATTTTCATTTTTAATACTAACCCCCTCTAAACTTGTCATAAGGCCTACCCTACACGATCCGATGATCACGTCACTGAGGACAACAAGAGCTCATAGGTCCTCCCACTTAGGGTACCACGACGAGTTATATTTCGTATTTCAGCTAAATTTTAATAATATGATTTCAATTAATATGCGAAAATCTATTAATTAGAAAAAATATTAATTAAACGGGCAACAGAAGAATATTTTTAAACTCAAAATTTCTGTGTTCAATTTCCCAAGTCATTCTCCCAATAAAAAGTAAATTCGTATATTACTAATATATATATTGTTGACATTATATTTTTTTTTAATCAGATGACCACAATATTTCACCTAACTAATTACCATTACTTAAATACAATATCAATAACATTTTACAATGGAGATCCCTAGGCAATGACTTTGGTTGCATAAAGACCTACACTAAAATAACTATTTTGAAAACATTCTAAATTTTTTAAAGAATTTCGATGTTTCGGATTTAACAAATTTTCTTTCCTCAGAAGAAGAATTTTATTATTTATAGGACTAACAACGGTTATCTCCTTAAAGTCCGTCTTACAAGCATTTCTTAAAGTTTTATTTAACAGTTCAACCTTCTTTAATATGACATAAAAGGGATTAAGATAATAATGTTTGGGGATTACCCCAATCCTTATATAACAATTGTAACACAAGTTTATAAATATACACAAGACCTCCTCTATCAATTATTAGATAATCAAAAGAAGTCATCTGAGTTTTTTCATCCGATTATATAACCATTCAAAATGTTTCCGTATTATAATATATTTTAATTTAGATTTTTATTAACAACAAAAGGAAATTTAATAATAATTCTTCCTAACTCAAAAACAAGAATATATAATACCATTTGCTCGCGAGAAGAATTTCTATGTTCTTTCGATGCTCTCTGAAGACGTTACAAGTGGCTTATGCGCTCCAACAGACAGGCAATTTTGAGCTTTAGCTTTCTCTCAGCCTAGAGGCGAATTTATGAATATTTTGGGGTCTTCGGTGGTATGTCTTTTGATTCACCCAAAAATTTTTGTAATGGATCTTCGTTATTCATCATTTTGAGACTTTACTAGTTTTTTTCTTTTGTAGCTGTAATAGATTTGCGAACTCGCTGGATTCATTCCAAATTTGATGATTAAGCCTAGTAGAAACTTTTGTTTTATTTTAAGGCAGGCGGTGAGGGTATGTTTGGGGGGTATCTTAATTTTCTTACCCCATTGCTTCCTCCCAGCAGAAGAGTTGAATCACCCGAATATCTCTTTATTTCTTTTTTTTTCTTTTTGAAAAGCGCTAGGTTTGTTTTTTTTTTTATTTTTTTTTTTTTTTTTTGTTTTTTTTTGAAGCACTATTTTTTAACTTTATAACGATTTATTATTTTTCTTTTACAAAGGGAAATTTTTCTTCACGTTATATCGCTTACGTTTTTTAGGCATTATCAATAATTGAACCTCAGAGGACTTACGTTTTTAATACTTCACGGTTGAGTACTCATTACTGAGACACTTTCAGTTCATTGATCACCGCGTTTATTTTATTTATTATGTTATTATTATTTATTTTTCATTATTACCTTTGTTATATTAGCAATAGTAATGGTTTAGGTTATTTTTGAAGGTCATGATTATATATTAATATATATGAATAATAATATATATAATATTATATTATAATAATATATATAATATATATATTATTTTTATATATAAATATATATTTTATAATATATGTGTACAGATAATGATTATATATATTATAATATTATATATTATATAATATAATATATATATTATTTATATATTATATATATTAATATATAGATTATTATATTTATTATATATATATATATATATATATTATATATATATTATAACTATATATATTATATTATATATATATATATATATATATATATATATATTATATATATATATATAAGTATATATATATATATATATATATACTTATATATATATATAAATATATATATTATTGATATATATTAAATATATATAGTATATATACTATTATAATATAATTATATTATTTATTATTTACCTACACTAACTTTCTACCGCTTGAAGCGGATGCTCAGAGTGGTACGTACATGCACTCTCTCACTCTACACCTCCCTCATTCTCCGCTCCTATCTCACCCACCTACCTGTCCACCCCACTCTCTAATCCCTCGCCAATCCACCCTACTCTTCTCATCCCTCATCCCTCCCCTCCTCCAGCTCATATCTCCTTTATTTATCTACGTTCCATCACCTCCTTCTTGGTGCTTCCCCTTCCTCGTACCATCCTATCCCCTTCACGCTCCCAAACGTTTCTAATACACACTCTCTCTGTTTTCCTCCATTCCACTAGAGGCCCATACCATTTTCTTAACATTCCTCTGATCTCCGCTCTTATCACCACCAACCCCTATTCCTCCAATCACATCTCTCCTCACCACCTCATTCCTGAAGTCCTTCTCCCTTTATTAGTATTTCTGCTAACCCCCTCACCAACGCTTCTCAACCCTATTCATTCTCCATAAATATTCCAACTTTCTTACTGTGACCTGGGGCATTCATAACCCCCACGTTTGCAACACCCATGAACAACCGCTCGGTTACACATAAATTTTTCATTACCAATACAGTAATGTTTATCTTTAATGTTGTTTAGCTTTTCCCTCCCCCTTTCCTATAGAAATTTCTCTCAGCGCACTCAAAGCTCTCATTCCTTCTCCTACTCTTAATTATTAAGGTTCGTATCTTCCCCTTTAAAATCTCCTCACTCCCCTTACCCATTAACCATCCCTAAGATATCTAAATATTCATTTACTTCTTTCCAGATACTACCCGACCCTATGCTCGAATCCTCTTAAACCCTCCCGTCCCTTACTCGTACTTTCCTCCTTCCTCAAACACTAACACTTTTCTCTTACCTGGAGTGGATTTATTTTAAGCCCCTTATGTCCACACATTCTCTCAAACTCCCTTACCAAAGACCTCAGCCCTTCCGCGTTCCTTCGGCAAGCGTAGGCCTTAGTACTCGGGCCGGCCAAAACTAGCTTCATGGTTGCACTTCCCTTTCTATCATTTCATCATCAATTCCACCCCCTCCTCTTATCTTCCACCACTGTCCTTCAAGTGCCTAAGAACCACCTCCATTGAAACGAAGAATAGCAACGGCGACAGTACACACCCCTTGCCTCAAAGATCCCTGCTCAGCCACCTCCAAGACCATTCTCGCACTCTCCCCTTTCCGTTAACCACTCTCACACACATTCTACGATTCCTATAAAAAGGCCCTAATACCTTACCTAATTTACCCCCCACTCCATTTTTCCTGGCAGTCACCCTCCCACCAATTCACCTGCTGTCACGCTTCATATGCTTTCTCAAATCTAAAAAAAACACCCTATGCACTTCCTCTTTTCCTCTCCTTATCTTTCTCCACAAGTCGTTTAGTAGAAACATCTGGTCCACTACACTCTAACTTCCCCCCTAAAATCCTCTTTTTGTTCTTCCCCCATTCTCCCTCCGTTTAACCTTCTCACTCTCTCAATCAGAGTATTCTCCCATACACTTCCCTACCACACCTTAAAATACATATACCTCTATAATTCCCAACATATCCAATGTCCTATCCCCTTTCCTCTTGTCATACAGGGCGAAACCAAACAAACCCATCCTCCCAATCCTTTAACCGTCACCACGTCCTCTCAAACATATATTAATATAAAACCTGTTTATAGCCATTCCTCCAGCCCCTTATACCTCCCTTCTGGGGGCAACATTCTTCGGTGTCGCGACGGCCATCCAGCAACTCTGCGGACTTCCGCTTTTTTCCTTTATTCTAAGGCAACCTAATAATTCCTCCATTTGTATTCTCCTCCCCCTCCCTCCCCAATTCACTCCACATCCTCCACCTCTGGCAAATCTTCCTCCCCTCCCCTCCCCCTTCTCATTTAACTCCACTTCAAATATAGCCCCCTACCATCTATGGCGGCTTTCCTCACCGGCTATGCCGTCTCCTCCGTATCACAACGTCACCAGTACTATAACTCTCTTGTTTCCTCTTCCCCCCAACCCCCTCCTTCTACTTCCTTTGTTTTAGTTTTACTTTTCTTTCAAACCATCTGGTGGCTCCGCCAGACGACAAAAATTTTTTCCGGTCACTTTTCTACACCATTCAGTCTTTTGCTCTTTCTTCGTCCTTCTCCACGCCCTCCTTTGATTTCCACTCTGAACCCTTCTATATTGGCCCTTCCATGCTTTTCCTGCTCTCCTACTTGCCCAACCATGTTACCATAAGCCTCCTTCTGTTTCCTTTTCACCCACCTCCTTCAACCCTCCTCACATTCCACCATTTCACGTTCCCTTCTTTTCTGTTGCAGCCCGACCCTTTTTACTCCACATACCCTTCAAGCTCTTCACATACTGCCTCTTTAAATCTCATCCACTCTCCGCTTCCCCACCTCCCCCAATTGTCGCCGTCCCTCTCACGTCTTCTCCACCTATTCCTCCTATACCTCTCCTTAACTCCCTCTTACACACTGTCCCTCCAATTTTTCCACCTTTTTCACTTCTACTCTCCTCTTTTTCTCCCTCTCCACTTGACCTAAGCAGATCCTCTGAATATTCGCTCATATCTTTAGAACCTCTCCAACACTTTTTGTTCATCTTCTTCTTATTTTTATCTACAGTCTCGCCATACACATCTGTGTATTTCTTCCTGCATGATTTTTCTTTCTTCATCATGACTTCTTTAAACATTTTGGTGTATCTTCTTACGAACCCTTTAACATCTTCTCGCATGACTCCTCCTCTTCTATCACCTCATTTCCAAGATTATTGAAATTTTTCTGCATAACTTCTCCTTTGAACTTCATGTCATGCTTTTCCAAACTGACAATTTCATGCAGTCTTTTTACGTAATTACACATTTTCTTCTTTTTCAACAAATCTTCCTTCACTTACTTTTTACTCTTATATCTGCCCCAACCGCTCATTTTTCTACTTTTCGTCAATCCACTACGACACTTAGTGATCACTTTCTTCTTTAGTGATTCAATCAAATCTTTTGTGGCACATTTGCCTCCAACAACATACTTCCTGTTTGTATAATTTCTTTTATACAATCTTCGCATCTTTCTCATACTTTCTTCGATTATTTCACTGTATGTTTGCACATACTTTCCACATTCCTTTTCCCATAAGTCTTTCTCTTTCATCATTTCATTCTCCAAATTACCAATGTCTCCTCTCATACATTTTCCATGCTTTGCATTGTGCCGACCAATCTTCATAGACATCTTCACCATTTCCTCATGGTTACACTTTTGCTTTATTCTTTGCAACTTCTTTGAGATCTTTTGGCACAATGGCATTACCGACTTCTTTACTAATTCCGTAAACTTTGCTTTTCTGCCATTCTTGTCTTTCATCCACGGACGCATTTTATTACTCTCTGTCCAACAATAATGTTGAGGATTATTTTCTGATGCTTCCCTGCGTCGCGGGATTTCTCTGCAATTTCCTTCTTTCTCCTCATCTTTATCTTCCTCTCGTTGAGACATTTTGTACTGACACCTTTCCGGTGAACCTCTATCTAACGACTTCCATATCTTCTGTAGAGTCGCTTCATCTCTTTGTCTTTCTTTAAAAACCTTTCTATTACTGTTCAGTTCAGTAATTTGATCGTCGTGAACCTCTTCTGTTTGGTTCGCGGCTGCGACACTATGTGTCTTAGAACTGTCTTTGCGGGGCATTCCGTCATTTTCCAATATGACGTTCTTCATACAGATGTCAAATTGACTCTCTTTTACGAATGCACATTGCATAGTAGATCCCTCAATAGTGTCTTGCACTTCCAAATTACTTTCAGTATCTTCCTGTGGCACAGTGTGAACTACTTTACATTCATCGGCTGCAAAAACTTCGTTTCCAAATGTGGAAACATGGGAATCTCGTTCATAGAACAATGGTGTATCCGCGGTTAATTCTCCCTTTTCTACAAACATGATTGATGACTGCTTGACAGACGGTGCTTCCTCCATAAACTTTTCTTCTTCCGTTCTCGCCTCTTCAGACGTATGGTCCTTTTGTCTGGCTTTGCGCCTCACCATAGATTCTTCAGTCGAATCTTCTTCAGCTTGCTCGGCTTCTTCTGAGTTATCCCGTCCTGCACAACGTGCGGACCATGACACTTAGTCGCTTCCCACGCGAGGTTTGGCTGATATGGGGGAAGTGCCCCCTCAATGTTTCCTATGACTAGACAATACACGACCCCTGGCAGCACTGCCGCGGTCGTCTCGCCCACAAAGTATGGGGTGTCTATCTTGACATCTGCGAGTGAAACTTCTCGAACCGTACAGTTTAACAATCTCATGATCGTATATACCTTTCGGGTAAATACCTTTCGCCCACTATCACCATATTACAACAGTTGTCCCTTAATAACTGGACACGATACCCATTCACTTTCCCAAAAGCTGTCGGCAAATTACGTGAATAGCGATCAGGCTCGCTCACAACTACAGTATCTTTAAGGATATATGGTTCTTCACCTGAAGACTTCAGGACTTTATTTCCCTTTAAAAAAATTCCGAACGCTACGTTTCCTTCTCCGTCTTCCTTCTGCCTATTATTTGATTTGCCAAAATTCCAGCCACTACTGTTGAAGTTTGGAGGGCATCTACAATCACGGGCTAAGTGCCCTTCTCTTTGACACCTGTAACAGACGAGTACAGCTCTAGACTCTCTGCTACTACGACGTCTTTCTTGTCGTTCATTAACCCCATTACTATTTTTTGCAGCATTATCCGTTGTTCTTGGCATGTGTTGATTGGTATTCTTGCTGTTATCGGTTCTATGATAACCATTTGTACTGACTCTCGATTTAAAATAATTGCTGTTATTGTTGTTTTTCGTGTTACTTTGACTCTGACTTCGTGCGCGACCTGACGTACGTTTTATGTGATGTGCTTCAATGTAATTGTTAGAACTACTAACAATGCTTTTGATATCCTTCTCTTTCTTTTCTACCAAGTATGTGGCAAGCTCTTTTGGTACTGCATTTAAATACTTATCGATTGAAAAGAAATCGATCATTTCATCAGCAGACATTTTTACACTGGCAGCGGTCAACCATTTTCGAAGAGCTTCCACAATTCTGCTTAAATATACGCAAGGACTATCATCATCTTCATCTGGGTGTATATTCTTATGTTTCGAACAATATCCGCTTTCGGTTAAATTGTATCGAATCAACAAGGCTTCTTTAAACTCTTCGTAATTTTTCAATTCTTCGACCGTATGTTTATTGAAAACTTCCATCGCTTTCCCAGTGAGGAAAGTACCAAGTACCATAGCTTGTTTTTCCTTTGGCACATCATTTGCTGCTGCCTGCTTTTCGAACATCAACAGATACTGTTCTATATCGTTGACTTTCTCATCGAAATTGGGCAACTTTAACTTCGGATATCGGCTTGCATGTGAGGTATTATTTGTATTCGAGGAGCTTTGAGACGCTGCTAAAGTAGCTTCATGTTGCCGTTGGCGGTCTTCTGCCTCCAGCTTCATCTTTAAAATCCCTACTTCGGATTCTCTTGCGATTTTGTCGGCTTATAGCTTAACCTGACGTTCACGCTCATACGCTTCCATTTTCTCTTTTCGCGTTTCAGCTTCAGCTTTTTCTTTACGCGCCTCAGCTTCAGCTTTTTCTTTACGCGCTTCTGCTTCCATCATAAGCTTTTTCTCTTCCAGTGCCGCATTGATCTTCTGCTGCTCCAGTTCTTTTTCCATTTGGAGCTTTTGCAACTCCATTTCTCTAGCCAACTTCTTTTCTTCCATTTCGGCTTCTCTTTCTTTACCTTGTTCCTCTCTCAAATAATTTAAAAGCCTCTTGTTAGTCAACCCAATTCTTTACATCTCAGCAAAAAGCCTTCTTGTGAATCCATCTTCTCAATCTCTTAACAATAAAATAAACCGAGACGTTTCAAGCACTTACAATACTGCACGCAGTAAAAATAAATTTTCAAAAATTTTCAACATTTCGAGTATTTCACGCTAACCTGATAGCTGCAGCGTTTTACTACCAAAAAAGTATATCAATCCTTGAAAAATACTATATATATATATATTATAATATATATAATATATATAATATATATTATATAGATATATATATAATATATATTATAATATATATATATATATATATATATAATATATATATATATTATATAAGTAAATGCAATACCCTGCAATCAATTTTTATTTGTAATAAATACCTAAAGTATTTTCACCATGCTAGGATACGATCCTGACCCTTGCAATGAGCGTGCAATGTTTGACCACTCGCTACGACGAGACAAGAGAAACCGAGAATACTTCTACTGTTCAAGAAGAGCATTACTACAGGTTCCTCCCGCTCGCACTCTAACGTAGGGCCAAACAGGGTACCGCCCATGGTGAATAATAAGACCAAGACCGCGAGGGTTATTATGTATAAGTGGAAATGCAATACCTGCAATCAAATTTGTAAAATTTGTAAATAAAACTATTTATTTTTCACCATTATATATACATATATATATTATATATATATAATAATATATATTATATATACTATATATATATTTATATTATAATATATATATATATATAATATATATATATAAATTTCAGATATAAGAAAATAAAATTAAAGAAATCGTGCGGGAAAATATGTTTTCGCATACGCCCGTGCGAGTAGAAACTCAAATTCTCGGAAAACGATATTCTCACGCGTAACGCTTTCGTCAAATTTTTCTTACTC
>JABUQX010114656.1:15000-17500 GCA_015478945.1 Trachelipus rathkii | reverse complement strand
ATCATTACATACATGATAATATATATACAGAAATATGTATATAGTAGTGATAATATATATATATATATATATAATATATAGTTATATATATGATATAATATATATATATATAATATATATATATATATATAGTATATATTATATGATATTGTTTTTGTTATTTTTTGTTTTGTTTTTTTGTAGTCAAGAGAAGACCGGGGGCTTTATAGGAGCCCTTTTCAAGGAGGGGGCGAAAATAAAACATGGAAAAACCCACCCAATCCCCAGCCTAACGCAAATCTCTCAGGTAAGCGCAGACGTGCGAGCTTTAAAGAGAGGGAAGATTGAATATAGCTGCGAAAAACAGTTAGAAGGCAAGTAGTTCCCACAGAACAGAAGTAGCTGGAAAGAAAGAGGCACCACAACGAACAAGTCTGGGGTTCTCAATACTCACGCAAAATTCATGCGAGAGCATGGCACCCCTTGTATTGCGAGGGCGACGCAATGGAGGTGGAATGCGAGCGGCCAACTCCCCTGAGCATCTACCGTTGTAGTACCTATAGAAAAGAGATAGTGCGCCAACGTCACGTCGCAGAGATAGAAGGTCAAGAGAGTTTGAAAGTAAGGGACAGTTTATTAGTCTCTTATATATAAGGTATTCTACCCTATCCAATAGAAGGGGTGGAGCCGGAACCCCCCCCAAATGTGAGAAACAGTACTCCATACAAGGGCTAATAAGCCCTATATAAATGGAGCAAGCTGTGCAGAAGGAAAAAATTCCCCGCAAACCTCGAACAGAACTCCCAGTTTCTTTGAGGCCACCTTAGCAATCCATTGAATATTGAGGTTGCCAAGATTAATTATTGTTTATTTACAGACAAGAATGTTTATAATTTCACAGGAGAGACGTTAGAGCCGTCGAAGGAAATAGAAAAGTTGGGAGGTGTTTTTGAGAGGGAGATGTAAAGAAGATGAGTTTTTAAAGAGTTGAATTTTACAAGGTTGCGGTGACCCCACCGGGAAATCCCATCCAGATCGTCAAGAATAGAATCGAAAAGCTGAAGACGAGAGGCAACTCTAGAAGCAAAAGAGGGAGCAGATTTGAAATGAGTAGAAGAGTGGAGGGTTGAGTCATCAGCATAAGAGTGAACAGAGTGAGAGTTACAGCTGAGGAGATCCGTTGATGAAAAAGTAGAATAAAGTGGAGATTAGAACCAGGAACCTTGTGCGAACACCACAGTTAACAGGAAGGAGGGAAAGGAGGACGTCCATCAACGAGTTGCTGATATAGAGCGCATCGGAGAGAAACTAGACAGAGTAAGCAAATTAGAAGGAGGAAACCAAAGGAAGGAGCTTAGAGAGCAGTAACGCGTGCCAAACCGGGCAAAAGCTTTGTGATATGTCAAGCGCACCCACGCAAGACTCCCATGCGTCCCTAAGGGCAGAAGATCCATAAATCAGTTTAAGATTATGAAAGTACGTTGTTATTTGACCTCGAGCGACGAAAGACATACTGATGATCTGAAAGAAGGGAATGAGACTCCAGATGATCCAGGAAATGAGAGTTAAGAAGAATTTCAAAGATTTTAGATAGAATACAAGTGAGAGCTATAGGGCGATAGTTAGAAGGATCAGAGCGGCTACCTTTTTTCGGAATCGGTTGGACATATGCGCGCTTCCAGCATTGAGGAAAAGTATTAGTATTAAGACATAGAGAGCAGAGTTGAACGAGGACAGGCGCCAGCTCAGAAGCACACTCCCTCAAAACACGGGGAGGAATGCCATCCGGGCCACTAGCCTTCCTGATGTTCATAGATCTCAGAATCCCATGCACCCGATCATGTGTAATCACAGGTAAAGACATGGGAACCTGAGAGGAGAAGGAGTAGGAGGAGGGATGCCGGAATCATCCAAGGTAGAATTAGATGAAAAAAGGAGGCCGAAGAGATTGGCCTTTTCAGAAGGAGAGTTAGCAACAGAACCGTCAGAACGAATAAGGGGAGGAAAGGCAAATTTACAAAAGTTGTTAGAGATGTTTTTGGCAAGAGGCCAGAAATTTTTATCAGTAGGAGAACCAAGTAGGTTGTCGCACTTTCTTTTAGTGAAAGTGCGCTTAGCCTGTCGAATAATATCCCTGCAACGATTCCGAGCAGAATGAAAATTAGTAAGAGTAATAGGAGAATGAGAGTTTTTCCATGCCCGATACGCAATGTCTCTCTCTTGAATGGCGCGAGAACAGGCTCCATCGAACCATGGATTTTGGGGAGAAAAAGATTTAGTTGAAGATTGAATGAACCTGCTCATCCCATCGGTGATTACGGCCCCTACCTTTTCAGCGGTGACCGAGGCACCCCGAGTCAAAGCAGGATTCATTCCAAGAGTAGTTACCCAAAAAACAACGCAATTCCCCCCATGAGCCCGTATTAGAAGTGCCAAGAAATTACGTTTAGGGCATGGTGGAGCTGCTGGAGAAAAAGTATTATAATTAAGAGCTACAAGATTGTAGTCAGAGTTACCAATA